>JANJPH010000222.1:0-17629 GCA_030407195.1 [Candida] tunisiensis
AATTTGATCTTATTCTGAAGTTATCAGACTCTCGCTAAAGGTTCAGTGTACGGCGCCACTGTCAGGTCACAGCTAGTTGCGCCCGAACCCTTACAGATGTCTCAGCCTCTTTGGAACAATATAATCGCATGTGGTAAGCGCTTAAAAGTCACTATATTGTATTTTTTTCATATAATAAGATTGAGCGACAGAATCTGTGCTTCCTGTGATAATTCTGGCGTCGTTGCACTTATTTTTGCCCTTTTCTTAAACTAAATTGTTGGCCAACGGTTCAGGCCAGTAGGCCGCAGTCTATCACCGGGACCTCCCGCTACCAGTCCATTCTGTCACCATGGGAGCATCTACGAAGTCGTCTTCCAGCGCAACGGTCTTTCAGACCGAGAGAAAGCCTGCTAAACGCGTCGGTAGAGGCAGATCAAGGCTAGTTGTCCAGCATCTCCTCGCAGACTTCCGACCAAAGGTGGGGAAACTAAGCTAGGAATGATGAGGGACTTTCACGGGAGCAACGGCGGACAAGCAAATGCGAAGGACGGCTGCGTAGGAGGCGTCTGTCAATCCCTTAACACACTTGGGTGTGCCATATGCAAGTGCCCGGTCCAAGTGCATCATCTCCAACCTGGACAACTCCACAATGAAAACGCAGAGACAGAATGTGCTCCTTTCACGGCTTTTAGGACTCAAAGACCGGTCACCATTCATCTTGATACTCGATTCAATAGCACAGTCGTCGGATGCGCTCCTTAACGAGACGTTTGAACGCATTCCAGAGTCCGTTAATGTTGCGCTCCTGTCATGGGAAACCCCGACGCCACACCAAAGGGTGAACCAAATGGTGGACTGCAGCAAATTGAGCCCGGACCAGGTAATTCCAGCTACTAAAATGGTCGTGTCACCCCATGACCAGAGCTTGGTTGTTATCGACACACTGGCGTTTATTCCCAGGTCTGAGCTGAGCAGATTCCTCACTAACTTGCTTGGACCGACCACCACTCTGCTTGCCACATATCATATCACCGATTGGTCGAGTCCTGGCGGCAAGCCGCCGGGACCCAAGTCGTTCTATCCATCGGCCTACACGCTGTTGTGCTATTTCGCAACAGCGGTTTTGAATGTCCAGCCTAAGACGGCGCTCGATCTCCATAAAGAAGAGGAGCGTCAACGGGATGTAGACGCCTTCAACCTACCACCAGGTCTCAACGGCGATGAGTTTGAAGTAAGTCTGACGCTGCGAAGGAAAAGTGGCAGGGCTACAACTCTGGACTACGTGGTAAATGCTGCGACACACCAAATCACTTTCACACCGCCGAACACCGCAGAAACAACTAATCAAGAGGACGAAACGCTTCTGCGCGGTCTCACCACGTTCAACCTCAGCACAACCGACCGTCAAAAGCTTATGAAGCAGAACGTCGACCTGCCGTTTCTTTCCGCCCAAGAATTTGGTGACGGCGGTGCGGGAGGAGGCGCGATCATCTACGAGTTTGAGAAAGACGACGACTATGACGAAGAGGACCCTTATGAGGACCCGTTCTAGTTTTGTGTACAATAGCATGTCACCTTGTAATTGCATGCATCGCTACCAAGTGTTCAAGCACTACAACCTAAACGAGACACCAGAGTGTGGAGAAACGGCGGTCGGAGCAGGGCCATAATCAGCCATGGCGGATAGTCTGGGAAAGATCGGGGCAATGCTCGAGAGCGCCCGTGATCTGACGATCGAGGCAGCAACAAGCGCATCCGCTCGCTTCCTCGAGGATGCCGCACCGCCCCGGACACAGGACATTGCCAAACTGCTGAACAGCCGGTCAGAGAGGGATAAGCTGACTGGCTTGCGTCAGACGGTAGCACTCATGTCCCGAGGCAAGGATGCTTCTGGACTGATGTCAGACGTCATGAAGAACATAGCGTCACCGAGTCTGGAGGCGCGAAAGCTCGTGTATATTTACCTCCTGCGATACGCGGACCACGAACCGGACATAGCACTGCTCTCTATCAATGCTATCCAGAAGAGCTTGGACGACAAGAGTCCTGTCATTCGGGCGCTTGCCATTCGGGTTATCGCAGGAATCCGTGTGGCTTCCATTGCGCCTCTCGTTTCCTTGGGCATCAGGAAGTCTGCAGCTGATCTCTCACCAATAGTTCGCCGAGCAGCGGCTGCTGCGCTCGCAAAAAGCTACGAACTGGACCCCAGCAACCTGGCAACGCTTACAGAATATCTGGCTACGCTCCTCGGGGATAGAAGTGTATTTGTTGTGGGTAGCGCTTTGGTTACGCTCGCAAAGATGTGCCCAGATCGTTTGGACCTGATTCACCCCCACTACAGGCGGCTATGTCGCATATCTGTTGACTTAGACGAATGGTCTCAGATAGTTCTGCTCGACGTCATGGTGCGCTATGTTCGAACTTACATTCATGCTCCTTCAGAGGACGATGGAGCCGACCTAGGACTATCCGGGCTATCTCTAGATGATTCAACCGCTATGGACCCTGATTTAGAGTTGCTGTTGACATCGATCAGGCCGTTGCTCAAAAGCCGCGACGGAGGTGTCGTGCTAGGCGTGGCCAAGGCATTCTTCTACCTTGCGCCGGCAGCGGTGTTCAATTCGGCCGACGTCGTTGGCCCCGTTGTGAGGCTGTTGCGATCAGACGCACAAGTCCAGCAGATTGCTTTGCAGAACATAAAGATCATGGCAAACCGCCGTCCGCACCCATTCATACCTTTTGTTCGGCGGTTTTTTGTCTTTCCCTCGGACTCACCAGCAATAGCCAAGCTGAAACTCGAAATCTTGATCCTACTTGTCACTGAAACGAATCTCAAGCAGATCCTGAGCGAACTGAAATACTACGCGACAGCTGGACCAGGAGAGCACAAGGTTTTTGCTATTAGGGCTATCGGACAGTGTGCTCAGCTCTCTGCCGCCACCCACGGACCACGAATCCTGAGATGGCTTCTACGTCAGGTTAATACTTCCCACGGAAGTGAGTGTCTCACCGTCGTCCGATGCCTTGTGCAACACAACCCATCTCAATATGTCCACGTCGTGGCCCGGTTGGCACAATCCTTGAAGCATACCCCAGACTCCAAGGCCCGTGCATCTATTCTTTGGCTGGTCGGTGAATACGTTGGCATCGCTCCACATATTGCACCAGATGCCTTGCGTGTCGCCCTGCAGAGATTCGCTGGCGAAGAGGAGGCAGTAAGGCTTGAAACAGTTCTTCTGGCAGCCAAACTTCGTGTCGCATATCTAGCCGAGCGAGGTGCGATCGACACTGAGGCGGAGAGCGAAGAGCTTGTGGAGGCTATAGGAGATGACAGTAAGTCTCTAGACACGCCGAACGAGATACTACCTGCGCTGTACCATTATACCATGGAATTAGCACGATTCGATCGATCATACGACCTTCGAGACCGTGCAAGAATGTTCCAATCCCTGCTGTCGGACCCAAGGTCGATAGAGCTTGCAAAGCTTCTGCTTCAGGCTCCGAAAGCAACACCAGTTTTGGCGGCACGGGAGCCGGACAATGGTCTTACGCTCGCCACCACCTCGCTCTCTGTGGGGCATCCATTAGATGGATATTCAACGCTGCCCGCATGGAGCACCGATGTACCACCTTCTAGTATTCGTGAGCCAGAGGAAGCTGTGCTTGATGCCCGTGGTCCATCGCCAGCAATGGCGAGCATCGGTGCTCGTACCCCGCGTAGCACCACGCCTCTGGGTCCTGTTCCAAACGGACAGAAGTCTGTCAAACACCAAAGCTTGGATGAATTCTTTGCACAAGCCGAGTCTGAGGACTCGTCCGACGAGGACGAGGAGACATCGGATGAGGAAGACTCCTCTGAAGGCTCCAGTGCATCATCGGACAGTGAAGATGGCGAAGAGGAATCCGAGAACTCTGAGCAATCGTCAGAGGTAGGTTCAGCGAGCTCTGAAGAAGAAGCAGGCTCGTCCCATGACGAGGATGTGTCCTCTGAGGAGGACTCTGAGAGTGACGAAGAGACGGCAATGCCACGGTAACATAACAATACCATGAATGCTGTCGCGCTACTTAATTGCCACACTTGGATGAGCTTCAGCTTTGGACAGACTAGCAAGATGTCGCATACGTGTTTTAGCATCAGGAGGCATCGCACTCAGCGTGCTTCACTGACATACAGTGTATAGTACATTGCTATGTTACATCGTTTCATATCCACACATCAAGTTCATGGCGACGCAACTCCGGCTCCTTCATTTCCGGATAATAGGGCACCATTGCGTCGGCCGATTGGACATAAGCGTTATTGTACAGTCGCCAATATGGCTCGCGCACCTTACGAGCGGCTTGGAAGAGTCCTGCCCATACGTAATTGAGAACCACGCCTGGGCCCAAAGCATTACGTAGCGCGTCAATCGATTCCACGACCCGGTTTATCACGTGGCCCGACGTTTCGAATATGTTGGGCATGATGAGATTTAGCAGATGGAGCATCGCGTCCTCGCAACCTAGACCCATCACGCCGAGGGCAATGTGCCGAGTGACTGTCGCAGCAGTCTGCCGGTGAACATCATCTCTGTCGATCAGAGCATCCTCAAGCAGTGGAGTCACCGCGTAGACGTAGTCCTTAGCCATCTCGCCAATATACTCGAAGAGAAAGCTCATGGCTTTGAGGACGCCGTTCTGCACATTGAGTTCAGGAACTCGATACTCATTCATCAGAGCAGGTAGCACAGTGTACGGCCCACATGTTTCCGCCACAATACCAATTGCCACGGCCGTGCAAACCCGTGACTGGCGCTCTTGTACCTTGAGGTTATTCAGCAAAGTGGCAAGTACATCTTGAGGGCCGATAGCCTTGGCAATGTAACCGAATGTGTTGTTGGCGGAACGTCGTATACCTTTCTTTTGCGCCTTCAGCATGTCCAGCAACTCAAAGCATATACGCATCCACTCCCTAGCTGGCACATACTCTGGGCCACGTTCTGCAATCCTTCCAACAAGTTCAATTGCGTTTTCCTGCACCTTTTCGTGGCGGTTGCGAAGAATGGGCGTGATGCGTGGAACGAGGTCACGAATCGGTGGGCGCATGTGAGGCAGGCCCACAACTGCCACAAGCCCTCGCAGAGCGCCAAGAATAGATCCCAGAACTTCTGGGTACTCTTCACCGAGGTACTCATACAATACCTGGCCCAGTTTAGCCATAAGTTCATCCTGGCCGCATTGACGCATCACTGGCGCGATTCGACCGATCAAATCGGCTGCTTGCTGCCTCACCGACGGATTCTTGTTGTTCAGACGGAACAAAAGGGAGCTCACTATCTGCGGAAGGTAAGGCTGCGTCCGCTCTCCAAGCGACAGCACCGTAGTGGCGAACCCGTTGAGCAACACCACATCCTCTATCGTCTGTTCCTGAAACGCAGTCATCACGCCGTCTACCAACCGCTCTTCCAACCTACCAGTTACGTCGGCCGCTCCAATCTCACCCAATACCTTGTCGATGATCTCAACACCCATTTTTCGAAAGGGTTCACTCTCGTCCTTGAGAATTGGTAAAACTCGGTCCACGATTTCCGCAACACCGACCTTGCGTGCCAGTGCCACGGCAGTCTCTACAACAAGCCGGTAGTTGCGCCGATCGACGGCCATACGACGTGCGACGAAGTACCTAAAAAAAGGCGGCACTAGATCAGCTCGAAGGTTGCGAGGGGACACTCCGTCAGTGGCGCAGCACTGTTGGACGACTTTCAAAACTGTCTTCTTCATGTCCTCATCTGGTGTCGAGAATTCACGCTGCAGCACAGGCATTATATCTGCGGTACTCTTGTTCGCAGACTCCTCGTCCATCAATGGGATAAGTTGACCGTAGCACTTCAAAAATGCACCTAGAATGCGACCGCGGTGGCGCCGGACACCTTCGCGTAGATCGTTTTCAACCTGCCCATGGAATGCCTCGTACCCGTACGGCGCGGCTGCCTCAGCTAGCGCTCCTAATGCAAGCGCCGTGATCTGACGAACCTTAGTTTGGTCGTCGCAAAGGCCACGGCCAATGGCTGCGACTAGTCCATTCAGGTGTGGAAGCACGCCACATCCAACAAGCACAGCGATCTGCTGGACAATTTTTACACCAGTGTGGCGTGCTTCCCAACTCTTTTTCGTTTTGCAGACGACCTTAATGAATGGCAGCAGCTGCGGTATGCCAAGCGCTGACGCTACGACTGCGAAGGACCGCGCTGTTGTGTTGCGCACATATTCATCACTGTGGTCGATATCTGGCCTCATTGTCGCAATCATGGTGGTCAACCCTGCCGCTTTGGACAAATTAGAGATGATTTCACGGCCCTCGACACGGGCAAAGTAGTCCTCGTCGATAAGCAGTGGTTCGATCACTACTAAAATCTTATGCGTGTACGGCTGCACCAGTCCGCCCAGTTTGTAAAGAACGCGGTCTATGACCTTGACCAACAGGTGGCGCTCTTGGTCTTCGAGGGACCGTTCCATGAGCAGTGGCAATAGCTCGTTGAACAGAGCCTTGGCACCCAGCTCTCTTGCATTCGTTGTGATCTGTCGTAGTGCTGCTTTGCGGACAGGTTGCGTGCCGTTTTTGATGCGCAGGAGAAGCCTCTTGACCTTTCGCTCCTTGAGCTCCTCTAGCGACATAGTCTCCTCGTTCACGGAGGTATCCATAAGCGCACCGAAGTATTTTAGATCAGATTCCTTGAAGAACTGAAGGTCCCCAACGCCAGGGATATCTGTCGGAAGGGCTCGAGACATGCCCATGGTTTGCGCTGCAGTACTCTCCTCGAGCATGACGAATCCGGTGTCGACATCGGGCGCCGTGCGAAGCTTCTTCGCGGCGGACCGTATTGGGACGTAGTCGGGTGGCGGTTGCAGGATCTCGTATCCCTCGTTCGGCAGCAACCTGTTCAGAAATTCGTCAGTGAGCCAGCCTTCCGGCTTTTCAGGCTGAGCTTCTCGCGGAGTTTCTGGTTTGGGGCCCTCGTCCCATCGCGACCGCCGTTTCCGAGCTGGCCCCTCAGTAGCTTCCGAAGCCGCTTTTGTATCCTCGGGACCTACATCCCACCGCCGCTTCCTCCGACGCTCGCGTGGCGGGGAAGCAGGCGGAGTCTTTGGACGCGCGGCCCCATCCTCGACCTGCTCTCCACGCTGCTTCTTCTCGAGCAGTAGCTCAACCCTGCGCTCCTCCCGCTCCAGCTCGCGCACCTCCATGGATTGCTTGTAGGTATCGCCCTCCCGAGCTGGACTGAGCGTCCTGTTGTAGCGACGCTTGTGGTAGTTGCTTTCGCGGTCTGAGATCGCCTTGGACCGCTGTCGGTCGGCCAGGGGGTCGAAGTCTTCTGCGTCGCCCAATGTTTCGGCCACCACGTCCCTGGAGGGTCCATACTGAGCGACCAGGCGCCGTCCCTCGCTCTCGACGTCGTTTGCCATGGTGTCTGGTGCGTTTGTGCCATTAGTGACCTGGACGTCTGAGCCCGGTTCAGCTTTCCGCTGCTTCAGAGCCTCGCGCTGGGCGCGAGCACGCCTTAGCTCGTCGTACTCAGAGTCGGACATCCACCACTCGGCTGCTTGTCTGATGGTCGTCGGTCAACCACCTCTCCGTGCGGCTCATGCCAGTGTGATTACCCGCCAGACACCTCCTCCACGCGCGTGGCAAGTAACGGCAACAGAAGGACGTCGGAGCGATGAGGGTACGGTCGCTGGCTGCTGTGGCGGTGTGGCTCCTCGGAGCGGCGTCCGAGGCGAGCGGAGGCGAGTCGGTCCGGATAGGCACCGTGGACCGAGAGGGAACCAGACACGTCGACGCAGACGCCCATTATAGCGAAAGTCTGCGAGTGAGGCCATTGCCGAAAAATACCGTGCTCAACAGCTTTGAGTTCCATTCGTGGAGCGAACCTGCTCCGCTCCAGGCGTTTTCTAACGGTGCTGCAGCAGGCTTCAGCACCTACACCATCTTTCCCCGAAGTCTCGGCCAGACCCTCGAGTATAGCGGCACACGAGAGCTCCATCTACGATTTGCGCAAGGCTGGTGGGATGCAGACCAATGGGGCACCCAGCCGCGCAATGGAACACTCGCAGGTGGTACCGGCGTCGAGCTTTGGGCATGGGTCGAGGCCAGCTCGCTGGAGGAGGCCAATCGGCGATGGACCCGGCTCGTCAACACGCTCTCCGGTCTCTTCTGTGCTTCGCTCAACTTCATTGACGAGATGCAGACATCCTACCCCGTTCGTGGTTTCAAGCGAGACTCTACTTACGAGCCGGCTGCGGGCAACCGCCTCTGGCTGCTGAGAGGAGCACTCCCCCGAGAGCCAGTGTGCACGGAGAACCTCACCCCTTTTGTCAAGCTACTACCGGGCCAGGGGAAAGCAGGCGTTTCTTCGTTGCTCGATGGCCATAAGTTATTCGATTCCCAATGGCAAGGGATGGCACTTGATGTGATCTCTGCTTGCGAAGGCGATCAGTGTCAACTTCAAATGACGCAGACAATCGATGTGGTCGTTGACATACCCCGTGCCCTACGGCGGCGGCATTCACCAGTACCAAAGCCAGATCCGGGTGACAAACTACGATGCGACGACACTAAGCCGTACAACTCAATTTGGCACTGCTTCCCGTTGGGCGACCAGCTGGAACAGAGCTGGACGCTCCGGGACATCTATGGACAAGATATTCGAGGTGCTTGCGGTGTTGGAACCACGACTGTTTGTGCGGACCTCACTTCGGCCTGGGGCGCCACCCTTGAACATTCCGAGAATGCTCTTCCGTTGGCCAAAGAAGATGGGTCAATGGACGGTGCTTTCGGCGAACGCATGCTCGACTTGACAACGGACAATACGTTTTGCCACACCATCCGTGGCTCGGATCATACGGACTTTCGATTTCGCACTCTCAACTCCAGCGATATAGCTCCAGTTTCGCGGCCACCCGTTTATTTGAAACGGTCACTGACGGGGTATGGCCAGGACTATGGAGGGATCCGGACCGTCTTTGCTAACAACGAGGTACGCACTGTTGATTTTGTATACTTCGAAACGCTGCCGTGGTTCATGCGGTTTTACCTCCACACCGTGGAGGTGCGGGTCACAGGTGGCAATTCCAGTGCAGACTGCCTACAAAGCATAGAATTCCGCCCAGCTGTGGACCGTGAACGCCCAACCCAGATAGAATTCGTTCTGTCGCTTCCGCCGCACACCACCGCGGAGTTGACATACGACTTTGACAAAAGTCTCCTTTACATCGAGGAATATCCGCCTGACGCTAATCGAGGGTTCGATATTCCGCCCGGCGTATTGACCACACTAGGAGCGGAGCCGTTCACAACTCGCACAACCTCTATCCTTCTGAGTCTGCCTACACCCGACTTCTCCATGCCCTACAACGTTATCATTTTAACGTCAACCGTCATGGCACTGACGTTTGGTACCATCTACAACCTTCTTGTCAAGCGCATCGTTCCAGAGTCTGAAGCTGACGAACTCACAAAAGACTCACCATTGTCAAAACTTAGCCGTAGATTGAAAGCCCGCTTCACCGCCCTCAAGCGGTAGCATCTCGATGTATTATTAGTACACGCAACGTCCTTTTCTCCTTTCCGCCATGAGCTGTGACAACGAACGTAATGATGCCCGTAACGAGTGATTGCCACTTTCGCTGTTCGTTTCAAGCCAGCCTTCGAACCGTTCCCGTATCCGTGACAGCTCAGTGGTAATTGGCAGCGCGCCGATGGCCTTGGAATTGAGTAGTGTGTCGAAAAGGCATGACCATAACTCCTGTTGCCAGTATCGCTTCAGCTTGCTTTGAACATGCCACAGTCGGTCGGGTGCCTCAGTGACACAAATGAAAGAACCGAACAGCATGCAATGGGCAACTCCCGCTAGACCATGGTAATCAGCCTCGAACGTCCAGGGCTCACCGCGCCGCATCTCGACACAGTCTTGTTCATCAACATTATCCCACGTAGACAAGCAGCGCGTGCCATCAGCCAGAAGTGACATATCGATGGAGCGACCAAAGTCTATCACGCAAAGGCCACTGCGCCACGCTTCGTTAGATGTTGTGAACGGCTCGTCTGGTACGACTCCCAACCGTAGCATAACATTGTCCGGTTTCAGGTCACCGTGGATAATCTGCCGAGCGTGGATCTCTTCGACTGTCCGCAGCAATTGCGCCGCGAAATAAATAGCAACACATTCATCGAGTCCTCCGCTGCTCGGCCCGTAAGATGAGCGCCCGGCGACGGACATTGCATTCTTGTGAACATTGACGGCGTCCAGTACCGTCCCTTGATTTTGATACTCCAACACAAGGTATGTTTCGTCTTGAAATGCGTGTACACTTTCAGCTGAGATCACACCAGCGATCCCTGCCAGTCGTTGCAACACATAGAATTCCCATACGTTGCGTTTTCGTTCTACCTTCAACGCAACTGAGCGTCCGTCGCCAGCCTCTGCGAGGTATACTGCAGCGTAGCCTCCTTCACCTAGCATTCTTCGCACACAGAACATCTCGGCTCCATTGTTGAGCGATACAAACGGTGGCAACTCTCTTCCACCGCATTCTTCCGCTCGCTTCAGTGATGGTGCTTTCTGGTATCGCTTTTCATAGTAGTGACATCGTTCTGCGTTTGGCATTTTGACTTTTGAAAGCAGATCGCTTCTCAAATCCTCGTCGGCGGGGTCAATCAGCTTTGACTCTGTCACTCCATTTAACCGCAGTTGAGGTGGGCTATTGAGGTCCAATTTTTGCATGCCCTTCTCAGGCGACTCCTCCTCCTCCTCATCGGGGGCGCTGAGTTGGTTTCGGAGGCTTTGCCGGAGCCGGCTCACGGAGTTTAGAGTCTCCGTGGCTTCTGCGATCGGGGTCATAAAGTGCAATCTACCATGCGCATGATTGTGACCGGGTGTGACGGGGAAATCGTTGATAGCATTCCGTTCAGGATCCTGCGACGGCCAGTCCTGCTGCTCCTGGCCATTGATATCTGAATCCACAGCCAGAGTCATTGTGCCATGGCATTGATCAGTCGTCAGCTCGCAATCGCGGCTGTCGTCCTGGGTCACGGCGAGCACTCCATTGTTGTTGTGTTGCTCATCCAGTGGCCAATCGGTATCATGGCTAATATTCTGTGTCAATTGATAGTCCACGGAACGTACGCCTAACAACCCACCTCATCCTCACCTTCATTCTCGCTATCGGAATCACTCGGCTCCGAATCCGCCTGGTCCAATGGCTGGCTAAACATGTCATACACCTCATCAGTGGCTGCACGAGAAACCAAGGTCATTGTGGGAGACGCCGGCCGACGGTAAACTGGCGAATCACTCATGCTAATCACTTGTGTGCGATCGGCTTTCGGCGCTGGTGCCGGCTCGTCAGAACCTTTCACAGCCACTGTCTTGGGATATTGTCGCCCATACAGGCCACGCGATTTCGCAAGGACCTCCTCTAGACAGTACTCCGAGCCGTCTTCCGGATATAATGCTGCAAAGTCGACAGCCATCCGTTCTGGCCGTCGAGATTTGGTAGAATTTGTAGCGCTTGCTGCGTCACGAAAAATCGCCAACTTTCCAACCCCTGGCTTGACTCCCATCCTCATTTTCTCGCCTGCCCAGGGCTTGGGCTCTATAGTATTCTCTTTGCGCCTCGCGGCGAGAGAGCCGATCGTATCCCACCCACCGCTGGCGGCGGCGGGGGCTGGAACTGTTGCGGGATCCCCTGCGTCTGTGAATACAGTCATCTTAGATGGCCGTGGAGTGATGCTCGATGTAATTCCGAGACCACTGCCTTCATCCTTCACAGTGAGGGCAGCGCGTACGGTTGGAAGTACAGGCGACTCGGAACCAGTGTTGTCCGGGCGCAAGGTCTCCATGCGTGCCATGAATTCCGTGTATCGGCGTCTCAACCGGTCCACTGGCCGTGCATCCTGGGCAATTCCATGCTGGTATATCTCGTTTGCTTGGGCGTATCGCTCTGTGCTCTCCAAAAACGCTGCATACTCCTCATAGTATGCTGCCAATTGGACACCAATCTGCTTCCGCGCGAGATACATGAATGCTTCCTTGCGATCATCGCTGTATTTGAGATACTGGAGCCACACTTTCAAGTATCGCGGGTCATTCTTGTAATACTCTGTATCGCGGAAGTCTTGGGTAGTCCGTTCCAAAGCTAGAACCAGACCGTTCTCCTTGGTTGCCCCAGCAGGATATGCCTCAGTGAGCCAGGCGATATATGCTAGGTAGGGCTCAATGGGATCGTCGAGGTCGGCTGATTCGTCCATCTGCCGTGCGAATCGTTCTCGGATATTTCGAACCTCCTCTGGCTCAGGCTGACTGCCGAACGCCTTTGCAAGGGCCGCAGCAGAGCGACCCTCAAACGCAGGCTCTATGTTCTCCTTCTGTTCCTCTATCCTTGAAAAGTCGACTGGTTCCGCCATGGTGAGTTGGAGTGGATGATCACCGTGATGTCGGTGTTTTGTTTACAACTCTGAATCGAGACGGCTTGGTTGCTAGGGAAACTGCTCGAGTTGCATATCACGTGGGCTGCATCATGTGAAGGTCGTGCTCGTGCGGCTCAGAAAACTTCAACCATTGGCAAGACAAATGGACAATAGGACTGTGGGCATTCTGGGCGGTGGGCAGCTCGGGCGGATGCTCGTTGAAGCAGCCCACCGTCTTAACATCAAGACTGTTGTCCTTGATGCCGACGGCGCACCAGCAAAGCAGATCAACGCGCTGGACTCGCACGTATCGGGCAGCTTCAAAGACGCAGCCAAGATCCGGGAGCTGGCGGCGAAGAGCGACGTTTTGACCATAGAGATAGAGCACGTCAATACGGAGCCCTTGGATGAAGTCGCCGGCCAGGTCGAAATTCATCCGCCGCCGGAGACAATTCGGCTCATTCAAGACAAGTTTCGCCAGAAAGAACATCTGACGAGTCATGGTATTGCGATTGCAGACTCGACAGCTGTTGAATCCACGGCAGAAGCCCTTAAGGATATTGGCAAGAAGTATGGTTATCCCTTCATGCTGAAATCCAGGACTCAGGCCTATGATGGCCGTGGCAACTTTGTGGTCGACTCGGCGGCCTCTATCACCGATGCGCTGAAGGCGCTTGCCGATCGACCGCTTTATGCTGAGAAGTGGGCTCCCTTCAACAAGGAGCTGGCTGTGATGGTCGTCAAGAGCGTTGACGGCACTGTAGGATCGTATCCTACAGTGGAGACCATTCACAAGAACAACATTTGCCATCTCGTCTACTGCCCGCCGCGCGATGTACCAGATTCTGTCTCCACGCGTGCAAAGCTGCTGGCCGAAAAAGCTGTGGCAACGTTTCCGGGGGCCGGCATTTTTGGCGTTGAGATGTTTTTGCTACCGGATAACTCCCTTCTCATCAACGAAATCGCACCTCGGCCACACAACAGTGGCCATTACACCATCGATGCTTGTGCTACCTCGCAGTTTGAGGCTCATTTGCGTGCTATTCTGGGCTTGCCTCTTCCTAAAGGGTTTTCGCAGTTGCGTACCCCCGACACTCATGCCGTCATGCTCAACATCCTTGGCGGTACCGAGCCAAATTCCGAGCTGGAATTCTGCGAGCGAGCACTACGGACCCCTGGTGCAACTGTCCATCTCTATGGCAAGTCGACTCGTCCGGAGCGTAAAATGGGTCACATCAATATCGTGGGTGGTTCGAGGAGCGAGGTGGAGGGCCGCCTAGCGGCTGTCATGGGTGAGGGCATCGCAGAGACGGGTGATAAGGACAAGAAGCCGGCAGGATGCTCGCCAGAGCCACTAGTCGGGATTATCATGGGCTCCGACTCCGATCTCCCGGTCATGGCAAAGGGAGCCGACATTTTGAAGACATTTGGCATTCCTTTTGAGGTCAAGATCGTATCCGCTCACCGAACACCGCATCGCATGACGCGTTATGCTACGGAAGCCGCGTCACGTGGAATCAAGGCTATCATCGCTGGCGCAGGAGGCGCAGCCCATCTTCCTGGCATGGTTGCAGCTATGACTACTCTGCCTGTGATCGGTGTGCCAGTGAAAGGTTCTACGCTCGACGGTGTCGACTCGTTGCACTCCATTGTGCAAATGCCGCGCGGTGTACCGGTTGCAACTGTTGCCATCAACAACGCCACAAACGCGGCACTGCTGGCACTGCGCATCGTTGGTGCGTTTGTACCCGAGTATCACAACAAGATGGCGGAATATATGGACACCATGGAACATGAAGTCCTGAAGAAGACTGAGAAACTGGAGAGTGGTGGCTATGAAAAGTATCAATAGACGAGATCCATCTTTGCTGCGGGGTATTGCAGTGTTATGACCAGCGCGCTTATGCCGTTGAGAAACATATATGAATGTGGCAGAATATCGTGTACACACCGTTGTTCCCTGGCGATATAGTCTAGATCAGGACAAGAGATTAGATGACGTTCTTCAGTTGTCGCTGCTGCCGCCGCCGCGATAACACCAGTCTACGGCACTTCAGCACTTCAAATTCGTCTCAGACAGGAGCTTGATTCATGTAATCTCGGGGAGCTGGCCAAAACCACTCAACTACATGCCGTGGGAAACGAGGCGAAAGAGATACTAGTCACATGCTTTTCCAAAAATATCAGCAACAGAACTACATCAATCTCACGACGAAGTTGACACCGGTGGCAGCAGCCAGTGCGATGCAGATGACAGTCGGCCCGATGCGGTCATCGTAGCGAACAGCACGCTTCTTGCGAATGTTGTACACGCGATACACGTAAAGTCCAATCGAGTAGATAATGGTGAAGACGGCGGTGAGAAAGAACCCAACAGCCGCTCGTAGAGCGAGACCGTCGCCAAAGTTCAACAGAGCTCCAGCGATGGCCCCCAGCAGAATGCCAATTTCCAGCCACGAAAGGAACGTCCGCTCATTCGCGAAGTAAACCTTCGGCTCAACGCGCACCGGCACGCAAAGGCGTTTGCCCTCCGGCACCTTCACCTTGAAATCGTAAACGGTCCCCTTAGGCACCTTGGAAAAGCTCTCCTGTTCGTTGATAAAGGCATCCTTGAACCACTCAACTGCTGGGCGGAACGGAGCGTAGATGGTGTTAATGGCCGATAGAACAGGCTGGGGCAAGTTGAGGGATACACGAGCTGAACGACGGCGTGAGGCCTGAGTGCCATCGTTCGGGCGATTATGCAGCAAAAGCGGATCTGCTTCCGTTAGCGGAGTCTCCTCGCCGTCTGCTGCTTCGAGGTTGCGCTGCGTAGCTTCATTGTCGAAACGAACAGCGCGACCATTCTGCTGCGGCTCAGACGACTCCACGGCATCCTCCTCGTCAAGGAAGGAGTCATCATAATCGTCGCTGCCAGCCGAGATGGATGAATTATTCTGTGCAGGGCGCTCAATGCCGATTTGCGACGTTGCAGGCTTGCGAATGTCTACATCCATTTGTGGGAGCCAGAACGGGATGAGGGTCACCATGTCCGGCAGCAGTGTGGCGGTACCGTGAATGAACTTGCTGAACTTCGGCACTGCCTCTACAAGATGAGAAGAGACAAGATCCCTCACCCACTGGGGCGGCTCTTGGCCCAACTGAGTTTGGAGTTTGACTTCCAAAACCGCGTACGGAAAACGGACGATGTCCTTTTCAGGGAGCTGACTGAAAGGCCAATCAACACCAATGTCCATGCGACGCCAGTTATCCTTTGTGCGGTTACGGCCGTCAAAATTGTCTTCACGAACCATTGACAGCTCCGTGTCGAGTGAGATACGCACACGAGCATCACCGGGCAGCTGGAAGGCGGTACGGTTGTAGAACGAGCGCACAACTGGCCGAAGCTTTTTCGTGATGACGGTGTATTGCACTTCGCGTGCCAGGGCCTCAAGCGATTCAATCTCCTTGATGCTTTTCTTACCGTCCTTACGGGCCTTCTCAAAAGCCTGGTCGACTGTATACTTCCCCTTCATGAAGTCATTCACATGCTTCTCCTTGAGCGTGAACCGCGCCTTCACCGACTTTTCTCCAGTCCAGTCCTCACGATGCGTCTTGCGCTCGACAAAGATGAGATCCGACTTCATGCCACCGTACCACCGCAGACGGATAGCCTCAGCTCCCTCAGTCTTCTCGAGACGGCCCTTGTAGAGCTCCATATCAGCGTTGTCGTAGTAGATCGAGGTGATTGCCGAGTCTTCCGGCTCGAATTCCTTAGACGCATTGAAGACAAGGACAGGTAGATGTTTGAGAATAATAAGCTTGAGCTCAGTGATGTTGTCCGGATGTACCCAGTACTTGGTGGTTTGCCGAACGAAATTCTGCTGAGCGCCACCTGCTGCAGAGTCACCCTTCACTGGGTTGCCACGCGTCCGAACGAGGTCGTAAAGTTTCGAGAGTTTAACGACAAGAACATCATAGTTCTCCTTGTAGAATGGCTTTGCGTTGAGTCGAACAGCAAAAATCGGCTTCAGGGATAGACCTGTCATCTTGTCATGCTTCTTGATGATCTTCTGGAAGCCTGTATAGTTCAAGCGTGCAAATTTGGCAAGATCATGTACATCTGCGATGATGTCGGAGACCTCTTCCTCCAGGTCTTCGAAATCTTGCTCATCCGGAGGGTACTCAGACCCAATTGCGCCAACTACTTTGTCGACCTCCTTCTCTGTGTCCTTGATGCGACGAGAAATCTCTCCAGACTTGACCTTCTGGAAAGTGAAGACCTTATCTAGCTCGGTTTCCAGGAGCTGGACGAAATGCTCCTCCGCCCGGTCATTCCAGCCATCAGGCTGGGCCTTGCCCTCCTTCAGCGTCGCCTTGAGGTCATCGTAGGAGATATAATAGTAGTAGTAGTCCGGGATGAGCGAGTTCTTGAGCTGCTCGCCGAACTTCATGGTGGGCAGATGTAGGTGTTAGTCCCAGTGTCCGTCGTCCGCGGGGATGTGAAAATCCTGGAGCGTATGCTTGTACAAGAATTAGAGGCTGAGGAGATTCTCTTGGCCGTCTTCTACAAGAAAAATGTCTCAAATCGCAGCCTGTGTCGTGCCAGGGTCGGCGCCGTCCTGTCTTGGTGACCCACGATGCCCGACAATCTGCGCCATGCATTTTCGATTACGTGAGACATTCCGTGCCCTGACCTGTCAGAGTCTGCCATTCTGAGTCAGCATCCAAGACACGTTACGTCAAATCTTACTAAGGTTCATGCAGCCCAAACCACGTGCTCCGTCTTGTGCGGCTTAGGGTTGGAGATAAACCCAAAACGATTTGTTTGGCGAAATGCAGATAGGCGGCTCACGTGACCTCATCGGTCAGTTCGGAAAATCGGTTGCTACTGAATCCAGAAGACGCACGCGACGAAACTAAACTCATCGAACGCGACTAATGGGCATTTTCATCCGTCGAAAGGCCCTCCCGGGCCTCAAGGAGTATAAGTGAGCCCAATTGCCTTTCTAATCGAGAAAGCTGGGACTAACGCAGGTACTCGGGGGTGGACAAGTCTCTGGTGTCCAAATACCTCCTCACGCCGTTCTGGAACCGCTTCGTCTATGTCTTTCCGATATGGCTCGCACCCAACATGGTGACCCTTTTGGGCTTTTTCTTCATCGTGGCCAACTTCGCTACAATGCTCTACTACTCTCCGACCCTCACTGAGACCGCACCCTC
>JANJPH010000223.1:0-17511 GCA_030407195.1 [Candida] tunisiensis
CGCAAAGCGTTGCGGTGTGAGACGTCAGGCGTCGCGTCGCAGGCGCGTCGTATCGGCGACTGAGCGCGTGGTGTAGCACGTGTTCTAGTGTGTTGCGCTAGTGCTGGACGTGGGTACCGTGTGGTCTGTTCCTAGCAATTGTAGAGATGCGCTCGCTGCGATCCTTTCCTTTTTTTTTTTTTAATGCCACCGCCCCTCGCCGCGCAGGCCGTGCGGCGCCGCGCTCACCAGGGGAGTCCCAAACGGGAAGTTGCGGGCTGTCGCGAAAAGAGCGTCGGGTTGGTTGTTGAGGTACGAGACGACGAACGAAGCGGCCATGCCCAAGACGGCGCGGAGAGAGCTCAGCTCTCACGACAAGGACCGCATCATCGCGCTCAACGAGAGCGGCAAGAGCTACTCCAAGATCTCCAGCGAGCTCTCCATCCCACGCAGCACCGTGCGAGACTTTGTCAAGCGAGTGTCGCTCCGTGGCCACAAGGAGAACAACCCTCGGTCCGGGCGGCCGCGCAAGACGACCGAGAAGGTCGACGAGCTCATAGTCCTCAAGACCCGCCAGAGCCGCGACCAGTCGCTGCAGGACATCCAGCAGTCAATAGTCCCGAATGTGTCTGTGCGCACCATCAAAAGACGCATCCGCGAGGCCGAGGAGAAGGCGCCACGCGCCACGTCCGGCTCCGTTGACTCCTCGGGCTCGGCCACGACGTCAGGCTCCGGCACGCCGTCCGGGATGGTGATGCCTCTTCTCCCGCAGATCAGCGCGATGCCCGTCGGCCCTCCTCCGGGCATCGGCTCTGGCGGCGTGGGCGTGCCTGGCATTGTCCACCATCCTGCGGTGCCGACAGCACCCCAGCCCGTCCCTCAGGTGGCTGCAGTGACGGCTGCGATGCCAGCCCAAGGCCCGCTTGCGGCATCTTTGCCGCTGTCAACGGCCATCGGCCCTGAAACGCTACCTGCCACACAGCCGGGACTGCCTCCGGCACTGCCGGCGGACTTCCTCAGCCCTCCGATACCGGGGCCTGTATCATCGGCGTCGGTTGCGGCTGGCCCACCGCCCGGTGTGTTTCGCAGCTCCGGTGGAGAACCCAACCTCACACAAGCGATGCTCGACGCAATATCTCCAGGTGGCAATCCTGGCCATGTGCCAGCGTTGGCCCCGCCGGGGCTGGCCCATGTGGGCGGGTCTGAGCCAACGCCTCCGCTCATGGGCAGCGTGCACTCGTCTGCCAGCTCAAGCCAGGCGCGGTTGGCGCGCTCGCCAGCCGAATGCTGTCAGACACTCTATTGGCTCGACACGCGTTCTCTCTGGAAGACGGACCGTGAGTTTCACGAGGCCCTCGCACTCCTGCCGCCAATAGCTCAGCGCAAGATCTTGAAGCTCTCTTTTCATGTCGACGCCAAGATGGCCCTAGCGTCGCAGCTGCTCCAACGGTGGGTGGCAGCAAAGTACACGGGCCAGGCGTGGACCAAGATCGAGATCACGGTGTCTGAGCATGGCAAGCCACGAGTGCAAGAGATCGACTACAACGTGAGCCATCACATGGGTGTTGTGCTGATTGGCGTTCGCACTGATGGCAAGCCTATCGGTGTCGACATCACCTCAACTCTGCCACCCCCGAACTGGTCAGACGACTGGATGGCAGGGTTCGCAGAGCTGTTCTCCGCGTCGGAGCTCGCTCACATCAACGGACAGAAAGACCGCCACACGGCTGCAAGGGCGTTCTTCCACTACTGGGCTCTCAAAGAGGCTTACAGCAAGGCGATCGGGGTAGGGCTGGTGGGTGGCGACCTCGGAACCACAGAGTTTCACAATGTGGACGTGACAAGCCCTGGCGAGGTGCCGCTCGGGAGCGGCCCCATCATGCTTGGGGCGGGTGCTACCGTCACTGTGGACGGTCAGCCGCAGCCATGGCGCATGGAGACGCTCCTGCTAGAGCAGGACCTGATTGCAGCCGTGGCGTCACCAGAGACGGGCCAGCACACAGCGGTCAAGAGGGTCCGTCTCGGCGACGTGTTAGCATTGGCACAGCCCTTCTATTTCGGGTGATTTATTTATTTCTATTTATTAGACTATAGACGGTAGACATGGGTCACGGGAAGTGTTTTTTTCCATTCCATTGCCTGTACCTGGCGAGTCATGATCCGAAATGCGAGACGAGTGACTCGGCACAACTGGCATAGCATTGAAATATGGCATGGAAACAGCGACAGGACCGCAGCACAATATGGCCGCTGCTGACAAGGTAGACTCTATCGTATCGCCAGGGCAGCTGTCCACATCAGCAAAGCCGCCGCCCCGAAAGGGGGTGTCGGCACACCTCTCGGCCGGGTTCATCAGCGGATTCTCGAGCTCCATCATCCTCCAGCCACTGGAGCTCATGAAGACACGGGTCCAGCAGGCACGGCAATCGACTCTACGTTCCGAATGGGCGGCGGTCACAAACCTCCGGTCGCTATGGCGTGGCACCGTCCCCTCTGCCTTGCGGATGTCGGTGGGATCAGCTCTCTATTTCACCACGCTGAACGCGACACGAAGCTTCATCGGCACAGGCCGCGCAGGAGCTCGGGGTGCCGCCGAAACGGCTGGCAGCAGCAGCCTGCCCAAGCTCAGTATGAAGGCTAACCTGTTCTCAGGGGCTGCAGTTCGGGCCTTCATAGGGTTCGTTACTATGCCGTTGACTGTGGTCAAGGTCCGTTACGAGAGCTCGCTGTTTCACTACCGCTCTATCGGCGAGGCCTGTCGGCACATCTGGTCGGAACACGGCGTGGGCGGCTTCTTTAAGGGCTACGGTGCCACGGCCGCCCGAGACGCTCCGTATGCTGGCCTCTACGTTCTGTTCTACGAGAACTTCAAACAGTGGGTGCCGCGACTACTGGTGGCCCGCGAGAGCCGCGATGCGCGGTACTCGCACTCGACAGCAGCTCTTGTCAACAGTGTGAGCGCAACGTCCGCAGCCGGACTCGCCACCACAGTAACAGCGCCGTTCGACACTGTCAAGACACGCATACAGGTTGATCCCGCTCGGTATACGAGCTTTCTCCGTACTGTGCGGATCATAGTCCAAGAAGACGGCATCGGCGGTCTGTTCCACGGACTCTCGTTGCGGATGGCCCGGAAAGCGTGCTCTGCGGGCATAGCATGGGTCGTCTATGAAGAGCTGGTGAAGTGAAGGCTGTATATACTCCATGACGCTAATGTACATAGGCCTATTGCCATTCGAGCGCGTCTATGAACGCAACAGTGGACTGGGGCATGCACAACGCCGAGTCGAACCGAGTCAGCTCCTTCGCCGCGCTGGCATCCGTGATGCTGAGCGCTGCCAGACCAAGGTACGAATGCATAACGTCTGGCGGTGCCTCCTTCTCCTTGCCGAACCCACCTCTCAGCTTATCTTGGGTTTCATCGAGCAGGAAAGTCTCGTTTGAGACGCCGTCTATGAACCGCCTGCCGTCGAGCAGATCTAGGGTGGCGCCTGCCCAAAACGAGTAGCAGGTGTCTGCTGCCTTGTTGGTCCGCCCGTTGAAGCCACCCGAGTCTGGCTGCTGCCGAGCCACGAGCCATTGCAATGTGTCCTGCCAATCGGCAACATCCAGCCTGTCCAGCAGAGCCAGTGCTGCGAGCCCGCAGTATGTGAGCCCGGCATGGGCCTCGGCGCCCGGGGCGTGGCCCAGTCCGCCATCGTATGACTTGATGCTCCGCACGTACCTCACCACGCTGTCCGCGTCCACGACGGGACGGCGCAGGATCCGCTGAATCGCGCACGCTATGTAGGTGTACCGCGGGTCGCTGTCGCCGAACGGGCGGCCCTCGCGGTCTGTCATGGGCGCGAAGGATCCATTGGCGCGCTGGCAGCGCTGGACCTGGGCCAGGATCTTTTGCCGGTCGATCCGGCGCGTGATAGAGCTGTCCTCCAGGAGGCACAGGGCGGCCAGGCAGAAGAACGTGCCGGCGAGGTTTGGCGGGTCGTATGGGGAAGGCTGAGGGCCCAGAGCGTGGCAGGGCGACCCCCGAAAGCCCGAGCCGTCTGGTACGAGCAGCGAATACACCCATTCGGCCCAGGCAGTGCGGTCCTCGGGTGTTACCTTGGGGCCATCCAGGGCGCCCAGGGCCTTGAGGCCCGCGACGCAGAAGAACGCGAGGTTGGCGCGGTTCGAGTCGTTGCCGACGTACAATCCGGGGAGCAACCTCAGCGAGAGAAGATAGAACTTCTCGTGCCGAGACACCTCCATATCTGTCCGGGGCGCTCTCCGCGTGGTCACGATGAAGCGCTGCAGGGGATTTGTAATTCAGCCGTGCGTGCCCCCACGATTGACGTCCTCGATAGCCGAACGGACGTGAGTCATGAGCTGCGACGAGAGTATAAATCAGCGTCGGTCATGGCGGTCAGTCCGGCGCCAGCAATGACGGGGACACCTTTTGGCCACGCTTTCCGCGAAAAGCACTTCTCGTACAGCCGCAGTCTCATTCCAGTCAACCATGGCAGCTTTGGGGCCATTCCCAAGTCAGTAGCGGCTGCCTTGGACGAGGTTCGCGCCCGTTTCCACAGCTTCCCCGACCGTTTCATGCGGTTTGACTCGTTCGAGTTCCAGGACACTGCGAGAGAGGCCACCGCCGAGGCCCTCGACTGCTCTCCCCAAGACATTGTCTTTGTGACCAACGCGACAACCGCCGCGAATGTGGTCATGCGCAGCTTCCCCTTCGCCGACGGCGACCGTGTCGTCTACTGCAGCACCATCTATGGCGCATGTGGCAACACGCTCAAGTACTGTGCCGATAAGATGGGCATCGTCCCCGTCGAAGTGGCCCTCAACTACCCCATGACCGACGACGAAGTGGTCGATGCCTACTGCAAGGCCATGGACACAGAGCCCAAGCCCCGCCTTGTCTTCTACGATACCATCTCCTCCCTGCCCGCTTGCCGCATTCCTTACGAGCGCATCACTGAAGAGGCACGGAAACGTGGCATTCTAACCTTCATTGATGGTGCTCACAGCGCTGGCATCCTGCCCATCTCCCTGCGTACCCTCAAACCCGACTTCTATGCCACCAATCTTCACAAATGGATGTTCACTCCATGCCCGTCTGGCCTGCTGTACGTCGCTCCGGAACACCAAAGCAAGATCATGACGCTGCCGGTTTCGCATCAACTCCGTATGTACGACGAGGAGGAGCCTTCTAACGGCCCCTTCGTGCGCCTGTTTGAGTTCATTGGCTCAATGGACTATGCGCCGTTTGCAACTGTGCCTGTGGCCCTCAAGTTTCTCGAGGAAGACTGCGGCGGCGTCGAGCGCTATAGAGAATACTGCTACGATCTCGCGAAAAAAGCGTCCGAACGAGTGGCTCAGCTCTGGGGAACTGAGGTCATGGAGAACAAAGACAAGACCCTGACCACTTCCATGTTCAATGTCCGTGCGCCGATCGAGTCGGTGCCAGAGGCTGCTGAGGCCAAGAAGATGGCCGCCTGGCTGACCCGATACACGGCCGATCACGACACGATCGTTTGCTTCTACTACCACAACGGCGCCATCTGGGCGCGGTTCTCATGCCAGGTGTACAACGAACTCAGCGACTACGAGAAGGCCGCCAAGATCGCCCACGACGGTATCGTGGCTTATCAGCATGAACAAAACGACGCCGGTGTCAGCAAATTGCAGGTTTAGTATTATTTTATTTTAGCAGAATCTTTTTAAAGTATTTCTCAAACTCTGCAGCCTTGATCTTGCCACTCGTAGTCCTCATTGCTTGCCCAATGAGAAACTTGATGGCCGACGGCTTGCTACCTGACCGAACTTGTTCCGCCACGGATCCGTGTTCCTCGACGAGTTGCCTGCAAATAGTCTCGAGCTCCTGCTCCAGCTCTGAACCTTTGACCTCGACCGCGCGCAGATCGTACTCGTCAATGAGCTCCGCAACTGGCGAGTTTGGTCGCTCCGCAAGCATGTGTTTCAGCAAAAATTTTCCGCTGGAGTCGCTCACAGTGCCCCTGCTCACTGCGACAATGATTTCCCCAAGGGCAGCCTCCGACAGAGCGTTCTCTAGTGAAAATCCAAGCTCCGCAGCATTCAGAAAGCCCATCATGTGGTGCACTACGTAGTGCGAGACTTTGGTCACATCCCCGCCATTCGCGGCCACGTAGTCCACTACTCGAAAATAGTAATCACATAGGTCTGGAGTGTTGACGATGGTGTGGGCGTAGTTGCGCCGAACGTTATGCGGAGATTTTGTGAGCCGCTCCAATACTTGGTCAGGAAGCTCTGGAAGGCTTTCCTTGACTTTTTGAACTGTGCTATCAGACACGGCTAGTTGCGCAAGCTCCAAATCAGGCATATACCTGTAGTCCACCGCATCCTCTTTGGAGCGAAGCACAAACGTCTTTTCACCGTCCCAGCCAAGCGTACACCGAGTGACTCGCCGCCCGGCTTTGAGCTCTGCCATTTGCCGTTTCTGCTCTGCTTTGATCGCATCAATGACAGCGCGAATCGAACTCAAGTTCTTGATTTCGCAGCGCTCGCCGCCTTGAACGGAGACATTTACGTCCACGCGCATGGCTCCGCTCTCCAGCTCTCCGGAGCACACACCTATGTGACGGAGCAATTGCTGGAGCTTTCGCACAAACGTACCAGCGGCCTGTGCGCTGCGAAAATCGGGCTCAGTAACTATCTCGACGAGCGGGTGGTTCGTGCGATTGAGATCAACAAGAGTCTCGCCAGCAGCATATGTGCTCTTGCCAGTATCTTGCTCAATCTGGATGTGCTTGATCTGTACCGAGACCGGCTCCTTCAGACCGTCATCGCGGGTCAAGACAAGCCTTCCCCTTTGCGCATATGGTCGATAGTGCTGTGTGATTTGATATCCGGCAGGCTGGTCACCGTAAAAGTAGTGTTTCCGGTCGAACGCGCTGATGTTGTTGACCTTGCAATCTAAAGCTACCGCTGCCCGGAGCGCCAGCAGCAGAGCTTTTGGATTCAGACGCGGCTGAGTACCCGGTAGCGCCGCATCGTAGTATGATACACAGCTGTTGGGCTCGGCATGGAAGCTGGTTGGTGACTTGCTGAATAGCTTGGCTTCAGTCTTCAATTGCGCGTGAATCTCCAGGCCGCAGACCAGCTGGGGGTTTGTGTGAATGCTGATTCCACGGTGAAGAGGCCGTCGCGTCTCAGCGGCCGCTTTCCAGGCCAGCGGGCGGAGTCTAAGTGGCATCGATAGGTCTGGTTCGTCGGCATCGCGAGGGGCTCACAACCTTTGAAGAATCAGCGGGTGGCAACCGTCTGGTGAGCCATTACAATGAAGAAGCTTGTTTGTAGCAATTGAGGGCCTATGGACTTTTTAGTTTCTCAAAACAGAACGCCGCTATTATACATCTGACAGACACCTAGCTGAACTTCCACCGGTGTCCGCAGTTCTCGCAAGTGCAAAAGGTGGTGAGGGGCTCATCCGCGGAACGGGTTTGCATCTGGTAGTACGACACACGCTTCTGCTTGCATTTGCCGCAGGTAAACCGGTCGGTGATGGCCCGCTGCTCCCTCGCGCCCTGCGCCTCGAAAAGGTTTTGCTTTTGAAGCTTTTCGATCTCTTCCTTCAGTGCCTTTGGCGCCATCTCCTGTGGACTCATCGAGACGAGACGCTTGGCAGTGATATCGCCACTGAGCACTCGTGCCCTGAGCTCTGGGTTTTTCTTGTCTTTGAGGTTCATGAGAAGACTGCGCATCTTGTTGCGGTAGCCTGGCGTGACGTCTCTCTCCATCGCAAAAACCTGCTCTTCGATGGCTTTTGCAGCACTGAGGATGTCAGACGGAGGTGCATCAGAGTCCTGGGCGAGAGCAGCGTAGAATACGCTGATGGAGGAGTTTCTTGTCGAGTTGCCGTGCACGTCTGTCCGGACTCCGTCGTTCTTGGCGTTACGGGGCTTCCCGTGACTCTGGAACTTTGCTGTGCCGTTCGAGGGGGCGGGCTCTTTAGGCGCTTCCGTCGCTGGCTTTTCTGCTGGTGTGGTCTCCGCAGAAGCCGACTTCTGCGCCCGTGCTCGTGCCTTCTGGGCCGAGATCTCCTCTTTCCATGCCCTGATGATCTTCTTGACGAGGTCTGACACTGCCTTGTCCTGGTGGCTGCGCATCTTGTTGACGGCTATGCCGAGCTTGGTCTCCTGCAAGAGACGCTCCGTGGGCCGGACGTCCTTCTGGAGGATGGCCAGGATCTCGATGATCTTGGCCGGCGTCGCCGCCTTCTCGAGATTGGACATGTGTGTCCGAATTTCCGGCACCGTCAGCGTCATTGTTGGTGGTTGTTGGAGTCGCGCGTCCACGAGTGGGAGATAAGAGGGTTAGGGTGCGTGATAGGAATCCCTCATAACCTCATCCGACGAAGCGTGAGGGAGGCAACGGCGTTGTCAGGCGGATCCAGACAGGATGAACGGACCTGTGGTGTACGTTGGGAGCATCCCCTACGACCAGAGCGAGCAGCAGCTGCTAAAAATCTTCAACTCAGTGGGCCCGGTCCAGCACATACGCCTTGTGTTTGACAAGGACACAGGACGGAGCAAAGGATTCGCGTTTGTCGAGTATCGGGACGGAGAAACAGCACGGAGCGCAGTACGGAACCTCAACAACCACCCGGTAGGCAACCGGTTCCTCAAAGTCGACTTCAGCCATGAAGTGAGCTTGGGCCCCAGCAAGGATCGCCAGCGCGGACAGCCCGAGCCACTACCGCCGTTGCCATCCGGCAACAATGCAAAGCTGCCACCAGGCACGAACGCAGGCACCGTCATCACACAGATTTTGGAGAACTACTCTCAAGATGACCTTCTTCACATGATAACAGACCTGAAGTCAGTGATAAACTACAGTCCGGGCCTAGCCGAGAATCTCTTCGTACAATGTCCTCAGCTCGCTTACGCGGCTGTCCAAGCTATGCTCACGTTGAAAATCACGACCCCTGATCAGATATTCCAGCTGACCGCACAGGCTCCCGTCGCAGAGGAGCCGCCGCGCAGCCCGAACCCTGGTCGTAGCCGTCGAGGGCAATCTCCGCGGATACCCTCAGGTCCCCGGGGAGCGGCTACGCCACCCACGGCACAGCCGCTCCCGTCCAAGCCATCCCCTGGACCGGCGCCGGCTGCAGCACCAGCGCAGGCGCCGGCGACGGCACAGCCTAGCCAGGCTGATCTCATTCGTGGTGTTCTTCAGCTCACGGATGAGCAAATAAATAGTTTGCCACCGGACCAGAAACAACAAGTGTTGCAGCTTAAGGAGATGGTCCGGCGCGGGGACATCAAAATATAATCTTGCGCTCTCATGGTACTTGTTGTTCTTGCAGCTGGCCTAATGCCGTCCATGTCAATCGTAAAACGGACGAGCGGTCCTACTCGCTGCACTATAAGCCGGTTCACTAAGACGGCTCCGGTGCATCTGGGTTAATATACCATTCAATCGAAATAAACTTGCCACTCGTTGATACTCTCAAAGTGATCCTCAGGGATTGGTAACTGAACTTGTGCCCTCTGTAAGCGGTCCTCTTATGCAGCTCTCCGTGAAGTCCATCTGTTTTAGCAGTTGCTGCGCTTCGAGTTCGGAAGATAAACGCGATAAGTTATTTACCAGCTCTTTTACCTCGTGGCAAAGTCTGATACGCGAGGGTCATATAAGTGGCAGGTTTCTGAACGACAATGACAGGGGCCACCGAGTAGTGCTCTTCCGTCGTGGATGCTAGCGGCAGATCGGATCTTGCCAAAAGCTGGGTGCACGAATGAGAATGGTAGCGCCTTTATCTAAAGCACCCCATCACCCATCCTCTCACGGCGGTCATCCTCCCAGAGGCCCGCACATCGGGATATTTATTCTATATTTCACACTAAAATGAGGTTATAACCCAGCTCTCTGCTAGTCCCTGCTGTCATAGGTACCAAAGAGCACCTCTGATGCCAAATTTGGGCCCGAGGGAGGCGGATTTGACTCCTTCAATGCTCCCTAGATGAAACTGAGTTTTTTTCTTCTCATCAGAAAATCCGAATTAGTGTAGGGGCTATCACATAACGCTCTCATTGCGAGGACCGTTAAGACCGGGGTTCGATTCCCCGATTCGGAGTTAACTTTTTGAACTTTTTATTCCTGACATGGGGCTCTTCAGCTGCCATGCAAATGGCACAAGCATACGACTTCTTTTATTTTTAATTTCTTACCCATAGGACCACCGTTCGACATGGCGCTCCATTGCTGATGGTGGCGCCATCACGAAGTCCTTTCAATTGAGTAGTCGCCACACCGAGTTCTAGACATATCCAGAGCAAAGCTATAATGTACAGAAAGCTCTATGTCAGTGAGTGCCATTGCTTCCAGAGAGACACCGTATTTGTACTCTACAGCACACACTTCTCAACCCAGCGAAGACTGGGCAGACCTAGAAGCAAGACTATCAGCAGCAGATGACCCAAAAACAAAGTGCAAGAAAAATTGTAGACGTGGGATAGAGGAACACCCCATTCAATAAGTTCAGGCGCCGTTTATCGCTGCAATTGCGCTCTGCAATGGAATTATCTACAATACTGCCGTCATCCATGGGTTCGGCAACTTCGACGCCACCTAATTTAAGGTCAGGTGACAGTCATTCATTACATCAATTCGTAACTTCGTAAGCCTCAGCTTTTTCGTTCAGAGCAGCTTGTATCTCTGCTTTCTTCTCTGCAATGTACGCCATTTTAGAGTCAATATCTGCCAGTGCCTCCCTCTGCGCCTCCAGCTCGCCTCTAGCCTCAGAATGCGCCTCTCTCAGACGACTAATAGCATCCTCCAGTGGCTCCACTTTCGGGAAATACGGCGTGCTGTCGGTCTTGACGACGCCGTATGCAGAGGTCGGAGCTGTCATCTCTCCATCAGAGACAGACTCTATTGCGTCAGCGATGTCCCGCCTCCTCTTAGCGTCTTGCTCCGATAAGGCGGCGTCTCCGATGGGTAGTATTTCATCCTCGAAACCGCGACCTTCGTCGAGGTCTAAGACACCATGGTCGATGTCATCGTCTGGATGTTCGGGTGATGATCGAACGTCGGCATGCAAATCCTCATCATCCAACAGGATAACATCCGATTCGGTTTGCCGCTTCGCCTTTGCCTCTTTGATATGCGAAATCTCGGCTGGGGACAGAATCCGGGGCACGTCCAGGCTCTTTGCCTCGGAAGGAGAGAGTGGTGTAACGCGACTTGCTGACGCCGACGAGCCATCACGAATCAGAGACGTTGGTGCTCTCGAGAGAAGCTTCTTGCGGCGTAACGGTGCCTCTGAGACATCGTCTTCATCGTTCGCATGCACAGACGCCTTGACAGGCCTCTGAAGCGGCCGTGGCGGTCGGCCATCGTCCTCCACAGCTACGATTCTGGGCTTTGTCTTCCGCCTCATAACCTGTTGCAACTGGTGTGAAGTGGCACTCGCATACCGTGCACATGCACGATAGCGAGGGCTTGAAAAATTCTGAGCCGCACGGCAGGATCACGACAGACAAGACCGATGACGAGCCTGAGTGAGGAAGCAATAGAGCTCCATTCGCGGATGGAGGAGGCCCAGGAGGTCGGCTACCTCTATTCACAGGCCGAGCTCTCGGATCTCATACCGCAAATCGCGGCCGGCCCGGCCCTGCTGGCCACAGTCAAAGAACTGGCTGGAAACCGGCTGCTCAAGATCCGTACCTCGGCGGATGGTTCTCCACTCTTCGAAGCAGTATCTCAGAAAGATGCAGAGAAGTTCAAGGATATGTCTCCGGACGAGGAGATGGTCTTTCGGTTCATCGAGGAGGCAGGCAGAGATGGCATTTGGACCCGACCACTGAAAGCGAAGTCCAATCTTCACCAAGCAGTCATCTCCAAGTGCATCAAGACTCTAGAAGGCAAGCGCCTCATTAAGGCTGTCAAAGACGTCAAGCATCCCACCAGAAAGGTCTACATGCTTTTCCAACTCGAGCCGTCACAGGAGCTGACGGGTGGTCCATGGTACACAGACAATGAGCTCGACGTGCCATTCGTAAACTCGCTCATGGAGGTTGTGTGGCGGTACTGCTGTAAAGAATCGTTTCCAGGCGACCCTACAGAGGAAAATCCTCCGCGGTTCCATCCTGCCTCTTACAAGAAATATCCCACTGTTGCCCAGATTCACGAGTTCCTATCGGCAAGCGGGGTCACACATGAAGCACTGGGTATCTCTGATGTGCGGGGACTATGCGAGGCACTAGTGTACGACGATAAATTGGAGAGAGTGGCGGGTGGTATGTACTATAAGGCAACATACGCATCTGTACGGCAATCACAGATAGACGAAACAACGCAGCTGGACGGTTACACTGAGTCGCCATGTGGCCGATGCCCTGTATTTTCGGTGTGTACAGATGATGGTCCAGTCAACCCTATAGAGTGTGTTTACTACGACGAATGGCTGCATCAATAAAACATACCAAACGACCCCAAGTTCCAGCTAAATGAAGCCAAACGTGGCGTGTTATGCTTCGTGTTGTCGCACGGCAAAGATTCTCGAAAGCTGGAACGGACCACCAGGTTTGGCACCAGGTCTGGCGCCAACAACCCCTGTGGTCAAGGAGGCCGAAGGGGGAATATTGGCAACCAAACTCAGTGGCCCTCGGCTTTTGACGGACTGAACTGGCTTGGCGTCACAGGAAAAGCCGGAGCCTGCTACCTCATGGTACGCACTGTCACGTGGGCTCCACAGCCCGTGTCGGACCTGCACCCTGACCCACCGCCACTCCAGTATGGTCACAAGGTTGGCATGAAGCTTGACCCCTCGCTGGATTCCAGTGTCGCATGCCCCTTGTCTAGAACGCAGGAACATCTGGCTAGCCCACTGGCAGTTGAAACTTGGCGCATCGTCTCCGCTGGCAAAATGGTCCAGACTTTCATGTTACGCGAACAACAAGAGCGCCAGAGTCCTGTCACAAGAGTGGTGATGGGTCTGATATGTATCTGAATGCGGTGGTGTACACGTGCTTCGTGCAATTCACTAACCGCTGAGACGGACACCACGGTTATATGAACAGGTGCCTTCCAGTCTTGCTGCTCGAGGCAAGCACACAGCTTCGATTGATCACGAGCAGAGATGAAGGCGTCGGTAGCCCTAGCGGCTTTACTAGCCAGCGGCATTTTGAGTGGGCCAGTACCGAATGGACCACGTGCAATTTCGCAGGACGAGTTGCTGCGCCGCCAAGATAACAGCGATGTCGTGGTAGTACCCTCCAATGGTGGCGCTGATGACGACGGGACAGGTGCGCTCGCTGTGGCTGGTCCAGGCGAACAAGCGTACAGCGGCGATGAGGGTCCCGATCGTGGGACAGCGGCCAAAGCGTCCGTATCTGACGATGGACAGAGGGCCGTGGCAGAGGTTCAAGGGCAGAATGGAGACGCAGTCGCAGTGGCGGTTCCTGAGGGTCAGGGTCAAGACGAATCCCTGCCGCCTCAGGAGGAACCCGCCGCTGACATTGACAGTCAACGCCAAGAGGACGTCCAACAGCCTTCTGTAGAGCACAATCACAACACTATGGTACCCGAAGGCGACGAGGTGCAACGTCCGCACCACATTGGCGATACAAGTCCCGTGGAAACTGTCGTCGTAGATCAAAATGGGCATGTTTCTGATAAGGATATGGGCAGTGCGCCTCCTGTCCCCCCTCGAGAGCAGGACTCACGAGAAGAACAGCAACCGGCATCGCCAGACCCTGGTCTGCAACAGGCGCCGATGACTCCCGTTGCACCTGAGTCGACCGAGAACCATAGGCCCTCTAATGAGCATGCAATGGGAGACTCCGGTCGGCATCAGAGACCGCCCGGCGGCCGCGCTGGGTTCAGCAAAGGTGCACCGCCGCCCGGTTCATCGTCCAACGGGCCAGTTCGGAAGAATTCCGATGTGAATCCGATAAAGCCGGGTGGCAACAGCATGTGCGACGAGTCTTCCGACTCTTCCTGCGGGTACGGGAACGCATCAGGTGGCCAGCTGGATCCTTATTTGAAAGGTGTACTTGACAAGCACAATGAGGTACGAGCGAAACACGGTGTGCAACCACTAGAGTGGGATGAGACTCTTGCTCAGTACGCAGCGCAAGCGCTGGAGAAGAACTGCCAATTCGAGCATTCCGGTGGACCCTATGGTGAGAACATTGCTGCCGGCTACAAGTCTGGTAAAGGTGCCACGGAATTCATGTACAATGAGATTCAGGATTACCCATTTGAGGCAGCCCAGGGATCTGATGTCGGCTTAACCACTGGCCAAACCACCGGCCACTTCACGCAGATCGTTTGGGCCAGCACACGAAGGATGGGATGCGCATACAAGGACTGCTCGGGTGCTGGCACTCCTGGCCCGTTCCTCATGTGCGAGTACGACCCCCCCGGGAACGTTCAGGGTCAGTACGCCATGAACGTTCCCCCTCCTAAAGAATAAGATTTGACTCCCCCTTCCTTCTTAAAAATTTTGTCTAAAGACTACTATCGAGATCATGGTGGCGAGAATATATTATCAACAGTCCATAGTCAGTCCATTGAACTACTCCCGGTCCAGCCCGGCAGGTCGCGTGATAGTCGGTGTCCTATGCGACCTATAGTAGCCCAGAGCCCGACAGATCTTTGGCCTCATCGTGCTTGCCACTTGAGAAACGAGAGTAAAAGATCCTTGTGGCGACTCGGGTGATACCGCCGAAGGTCGGCTTCCGCATCGTTCGAATACCGAAGGCGGAAGTCCATGTTGATGTACGCATTTGGTACAATCGGGACGCCCGCTGCTGCCATGGAAAGTACAATGCGCGTGACATTCGCCGTGTCGTCGCGGCCAGAGTGTTCAGTGCCCTCGAATTCAAGACCGTAGGAGTGAAGCATGTCCACAATGCGAGTACTAGAGGTGTGACAGCCCACCTGGCTGCGGTAGAGCTCCCGAAGGTCAACGTAGAACCCACACATGAAGGGCGGCAAACGGACACCGTTGATGACGCAGCTCTTGCGCGCCAGGAATCGTTCGAAGTCAGCAGTGCCATGCGTCACCCAGGTCCAGTTGCGCTGAAATATCTTCGCAGCCGGCGGTGTGCCAACTTTCACCTTGCGCGCCATCCGCCGGGCGCTGAACCACTCATCACGGGTGCCACTGTGCACCTCGTCAGCAGGCCGCGGTGTCAGCTCAGGGAACTGCGACAGCCATTGGGTGAGCAGCTCCATGACTGTAGCAAAGGTCGGTGCTGTGTCTACTTGTGCCTGTGTGACACCCGTGTACTCTGTGCACCAGTCACTCAATATCGTATCGTTCACTGGCCGGGCGAAACTGTGGAATGTACCAATCGTTCGCAAGTCCTTGATATCAGCCAGACACACAGCAAGCTCAATAACCTCATGGGATCCCTCCGAAAACTTTTGCATCTTGTCGAACGTCGCCTCTATGTCCATGCAAAGGACGTACCTGATCTTGTCCGCCACACGCTTCTCCACAGGCAGCTCCCGGTCTTCACCGTTTGCGAGCCTTGCGTTGTCCTGTCCAGCGGACGCCCGTGACGAGATCGCCGCAGGTGTGCTCTTAGCCGTGGGCCCAGCAGTGGGCCGCTGCCTTTTACCCTTGGTCGCAACAGGCCTGGCGGCCTCGCCGCGGCTGAACGTATCGGGGTCGACGACCGGTGCATCGGTGTTGTGCTCGTCTGGTATAAAGTCGTAGAAGAACGGCATTGCCTGCTGCGCTGATTGCGCCGGGGTGGCGTCCACAGGGGCTGCCGTCTTCCTCTGCGGGGTCAGCACATCTCCCGGATCCGAGACCATTTCGTGGACGCGGCGCATCATCTCGTCTCGGACCTGTGTTCGCTTCGCCAGCTCTGCGTCGGTAGGGGTGGGGCGATCCTGGACAGCGGGGCCGTTAGTCGGAGCTGGCGGTGGCAAGAGTGTCGAGCCGGACACAGACCGCTGGTTCGCGCCTCGCTGGCCTTTGCTTCGCCGGTCTCGGCGCTCGGCGCTCTTCGTCTGGTGGGCCTCACGGGACTCGGGACGCGGCTCGCGTGGCTGGCGTGGAGGAGCGAACTTTGGCGCCTGTGGCTCGGGCGCCAATCGGGAGAAGCCGCGGCCGCTGGGACCGCGGGGCTGGCGAACGGGCTTCTCGACGGGGGTGCCGCCCGGCTGGGAGGCCTTTGTGATGCCCAGATGCTGGAGCAGGGACGCTGCCGCCTCCTGTGGTGAGCGAAAGGACGTGGCGTCGGTGGACGACGGAGCGAGATCCGTCCCTCCGGTGGGACGCCCGTCAGCGAGGCCTAGACGGTGCAGCCACCCGCTGAACTCTGCTTCGCCGTCATTGCTCATGGCCGCTCGTCACCAGAGGGAGGCCGACGAGGTTGTTCTCATGCGGCGCGGGGTTAGGGGAGACCAGAAGGGGAATATACAAAAATTACGGCCAAAAGAGGAAGGCATCAAATAGTAAAAAGTCATGGAAACGCGCGGACGGCCCAGTTGACAAACTGGGGGACATCGTCTGCTATTGTCTTTGCGATGTTGCCGTTCTGAAGCCAGCGGGGCAGGTTGCCGCCCGCGTCGCTCGTCTGGGCCATGGTCCAGACGGTCTGGTCGAGGTTCTTGTAGTATTTTACGTGCTCGACCGAGCAGTACCGTGCGCGCACGCAGTGCGGGTCGACGGGGGCGTTGCTGGGGAGCGAGAAGACCATGAACTCGGGGACGGCGGGGTCTGGGGCCACCGAGAGCAGGAATATCGAGAAGGCGCGGTCCTTGAGTATGCCGGGGAACTTGTAGCGGACCTCGACGTCTGTGTCAGCCTTTCGTATTTAGGGTTGGTGTGGTGTTTGCCACTCACGCTCCCAGGGCGAGTCGTCGGGGAGGTCGCCGATGACGTCAAAGCTGTGGAGGAGGCGGATGTACTGGATCTCGTTCTCGGTGTGGTTCTGGTAGAGGCCCTTTTTGAACTGGTCGAAGCGGATGGCGGAGGACTTGTGGCGGGACTGGCGGCAGAACCACGGCTCGTCGTTGAGGCGCGTGTGGTAGGTCTGGACGCCGTGCGGGTAGCGCTTGCCGACGGTCCATGTGCGCTCGATGGAGTCTATGAGTTCGCGGCCGGCTGCCACTATGGTGTGCCACGGGGGCACTTCGCCTGGGCTGCGCTCGTCGAGGCCGAACCTGAAAGACATGGCCCCGGACCGCCCCGTCTGTCTCAGATGGCGAGGGTGTTGGCTACAAACGACCGCTGATCGCGCCTCTGTGGCCAGCTTACGGGCGCCATCCGATCGCACAGCGTCGCGATCCGGTTGCTCAAAATATCGGGCGCTGGCTGGCGCGTGTGTGGCGGACGACGAGATGGTCTAGCGGACGGCGCCGAGTGGCGTGCTCGGGCGCACGCCGTCCGGCGAGCAGCCGCACATAAAGCCAAAAAAAAAACACAGAGGACCCGACCAACAACCACGGGGAAGCCCCCCGACAAGAAAAACAACCCAGCCGGACGGCGCGCGGAGGAACCGGCAGGAGGCCCCGGCACACAAGCCCGACAACGCGCTGCAACCC
>JANJPH010000224.1:0-17554 GCA_030407195.1 [Candida] tunisiensis
GCCCCTAGCCCGTCCCGGACGCCGCCACGGCGCTGGCCCAGCGCCGGCGGCCTCCCCGTCCCGCGCCCGGCTAACTCCAGCTCCATACCAGACGCGTCCGCGGCCTCCACGATGGCCATCAAGCCACAGGCCCCCATCCTGTCGCTGGAGCCCCGTAATCTAGGCAACGCCGACTCGCTGGACGCCGAGAGCCTCTTCTCGCTGTGGCACGTCTTCAGCAAGTGCGCGGCAAACATCGAAAACGGCCGCCGGCTGGAGAACCTGAGCTGGCGCCTCTGGAACCGCGAAATCCTCCACGACTATGACGGCCACGACAGCATAGGCGACTTTCTCGCCCGCAACAGGGCCCCCAGCACCAGCAACGTCCCCAACCTCAGCTCGAGCTTCGACTCGGCGAGCTCCGGAGCGTCCGGCCATGCGCAGCCACAGCACCAGCGCCCTGCGCCACCAGAGCGCCAGGCCTCGAACCAGTCCCAGACCGCCCGGAAACGGCCGTCGCTGAGCTCAGAGCAGCTCCAACAGCTCATGCGGCTCTTCACCCCAGCCGAGGACCACGAGTGGCGACACCTCACCGAGACGGCACGCAACAAGAGCGGAACACGTCTCGGACACCATCGCAAAGCAAGCACAGCCTCTGCGGCGGCCAAGTCGCCCGTTGCACGGCGGCTGAGCACGACAGTCCAGCGGCCAGCCCACTCGGCCCTCCCGCAGACCCGGGCCCAGGCCCTCAAGCAGGCAGCACCGTCGGCGAGACGGCCGTCCAGCAACGCTGCACCGCCACAGCAGCGGACCGACATTAAGGAAGAAGCGCCGTCCGAGGACGCCGCGCAGTCGACTAATGCGCCACCAAAGCGGACAGACGCAGGCATCTACAGCGACGTCGCGTCTGCCCTGAGCTCGGCGGCGCTGAACGCCATGCGCCACGGCCCAAGCAGTGTCAGCAACCACGCCAGCGACAGCAGCGGAAAGCTGCCCTCGCTCTTCAGCAAAAATCCCAAGGCGACCGACAGCTCGGCAATAAAGAGCGACTCGGATTCCGATCTCACAGACGAAGATTACAGCGACGAAGACAACAGTGCGCTAGCCTACCACCAGCGGAGTAATACGAACACGAGCATTGTTCGGGGATTCGACCCGAGCACGCCCAGCGTGTCGGTGCACAACCGTAGCCAGACGAACCTGGCGCGCTCCAATAATAGCAAAAGTGAACTCTCCAGCACGACAGCCAACAACAACTTGCAGAAGGTACCGCGCAAGAACATGTTTTTCATCGAGAGTTCGCCAAGCGAGGGGGAAGGCAGTTACGCGGAGAGTGTATCGAACGACGAGGCATCGTATGAGGAAGAAGCTCCAAGAAAGAGGCGCACCGGCGGTGGCAGCAGCGCATCGTCAGGCTCCAGCACAAATGCGACGACTAGACAACAGAAGCAGAGCTCCGACTCAGGCGGCGTAAACGGCCAAGTTGTGCGACGGGCAATGTTCAGCCCCGACGTGGAGACAATCCCTGACCGACGCACCAAGGCGCTCTCGCACCAGAGCAGCAAACTGAAGCCACCTACGACCCAAGAGTATGTCAGCGAGGGTGAGGACGAGCGCACTCCCATGAAACGGTCCCCAAACGATGACGACGCAAAGGCTGCGAGTGCACGGGCTGCTAAAGTAGCGCAGGCGCTGCAAGCGATGCCCACGTTTGAGGAAGACTCCAGCGAGGACGACGTCTACTCCGACAACGATTCCGACTGGGATTCTGTTGACGATGAGAGCGATGGCTCGTTTGATGAGAGCGCTTTCTTCGTGCGCGACGAAAAGGTGCCGCAGAAGCCGTTAGTGCGCCCATCGCTGCTCTCATCACTGTTTCTGAACAAGATGGGCAGCGATAGCTCCAATGGATCGCGGCAGTCAACTCTTTCGCAACAGCTGAGCCAAGGGAAGTCGAATAGCGGCCGTGCTGCATCAGACACCACGAACGGTCCTGAGCCTGGAAAAAGGGCGTTGTTTCCTCCAGCTGGGGCCGCGCCGCTAATGTCGCCTCGTGCCACGCGACGCAATATGCTTGCCACGGAGCTCTCTGACAGCTTACGAAAGAACATGCTATGGGAGCGCCAGCAGAGTAACATGCAGTTTGGGCGCAAGCCGGAGGCACATCTGAAGCGAGCCCATACCTCTGCGGATGTTCGCAATCTTGCAACGTTTGAGGATGATGATGACGATGACGACGATGAGGGCGCACGGGACGGTCAGGGCAGGGTTAACGACTCTAGTAACGACTCTTTCAACTACCATGCCACTGGCTGGTAAACAGGGGTCGTTCTACATCCTAATTTCAACGCATTTGCATTTCATGTAATATAAATCTCGTCAATAGTATACAACAGGCGTCCTTTGGTTTATAGGTAGTCCTTTTTGTTGGCGGTTCGCATGAAGCCCCTGAACCGCCACTCGACGTCAGCGTCCTTGTTGTCCACGGTTCCGAGCTTCAGTTCGTATAGCTTCATTTCGAACCGCGGTCCAACTTCTGCGAGCTCAACACCATCTCTAGTGCGCACGAAGACGTGTTGTCTGACAGAAATGAAGTCGCCCTGGTTGGCAAATGTCACGACCCGCTGCGAGTCTTTTTTGACACCGGGCGGGAAGAGGTGTTTCAAGATCGACACAACGCGCTTGCCGAGGGGCGACGTGAAGTTTTCGAAGATGAGATGAGGATAAGCCTCGCTTTGGTTGCCGACGTCGGGCAGGTCGTGCCTCATGACAACGTTGTGAAGAGAGAAGGAAGCAGTTGGGCCATGCGGGAAATGCGATATTGTGAGTGCTGTGGGCTTGCCTCTGTGCTCGTGAAGAAGGACAAGATCGGTTGTACCGCTGCTCTGACATGCTGCCACAAGGTTTGGCAGGATGGTATTGCCTCTGTTTATCCTGATGCCCGTGGGGAAAAGGAGCCTGACCTCTTTTGCAAACATGCCGAGCCGCGAGGACGGATCACGACTTGTTGTGACGACCACTTTGGGGTCCTGGATGCCACTGAGGGCACTGTACTCGTCGTCGACCTCCTCCTGTATTGATTCGTCGTACCGGAAGTCATTTCGCAGCTTGTCGTCCTCGGCTATGTCCTTCGGCAGGGGCTTACCGCTGGCCAGTGCGGCCCTGAGCGCTTGGCGCTTCTGGGCCAGGGATGCCTCTTGAAGCTGGAGGCTCTTCTTGTACAGGTACTCGCGGCGCTCCCTTGCCTGTCGCCGGATCATTCTTGTCGTGCTTTAGTTATGGGTGGTCGTGACTTCGTGACTTTTTTTTGCCCAGGGGCCTACATCTGCCTTTTCGGGTTTTGGCCCAGGGGCCTACATCTGCCGTTTCGGGCTCTCGCAATTCAGGCAAGGGTAACTTGCAGACACAACCGTGAACTTGCAGGCTGAAACTTTTGAGTAACGCGGACGGATATCGCGGCAAACGGCTGCTGACGGCTCAATAGACCATCTCTGGCACTGATCCCGAGTCTGATGGGTCCTTGCTTGCACTACTGACGCCTCATTCTGCATCAGTCCCAGTGTGGCGATCCCTCGTTCGACTGGGAGCACCTTACCAGACACAAAACAAAGATGGACCGCTTCAGCTCCCTGGGCCGTCAGTTTGCCGCCAACGATGACGATGCGCTCTACCAGCACCGGCGCCGCCTGGCCGACGATGACGCCACCGAGACTGAAACGGAGTCAACCGTTGACGGCACTATTTCGCTCGCATCCGAGGTCCCAGGCCATGACGAAGACGGTGAAGCTACGGATCAAGCGCTCGACATGTCCAGCCTCCCAGAGCACGCGTGCAACTACTGCGGTATTCATTCGCCAGCCAGCGTTGTACGTTGCGTGAGCTGCTCCAAATGGTTTTGCAACTCGCGTGGCAACACGTCAAGTGCCCATATCGTGAATCACCTCGTCCGCGCCCGCCACAAGGTTGTGGCACTACATCCGGACTCAGACCTGGGCGATACAGTGCTTGAGTGCTACAACTGCGGCAACCGCAATATCTTCCTCCTGGGCTTCATCTCGGCGAAAAGCGATACTGTGGTGGTGATCCTGTGTCGCCATCCGTGCGCCTCGACACCAGCTGGCAAGGACATGGCGTGGGACACCACGCATTGGCAGCCCCTCATCGAAGACCGTTCGTTTCTGCCCTGGCTCGTTAGTGTGCCGGCCGAGAAGGAGCAGGTGGCAGCGCGTCAGATCTCACCAGCACAGATGGCTAAACTAGAGGAGCTATGGAAGGAGAATCCACGTGCGGATCTCGAAGACCTGGAAAAGCCTGGTGTCGACGACGAACCTGCTCCAGTTCTTTTGCGCTACGACGACGCGTTTGAGTACCAGAGATGTTTTGGACCGCTGGTCAAGATTGAGGCGGACTACGATAAGAAACTGAAGGAGTCGCAAACCCAGACGGGTCTTGTTGTATCCTGGGACCAGGCTCTCAGCAACAAGCATCTGGCGACATTCTACCTACGGAGCTCACCTTACGATATCAGCGACTTGAGAATCGCCCTGGGTGATGAGATGAAGCTGAAATACGATGGCGGGCTCCAAAAGCCTTGGGAGGGCGTTGGGTACGTCGTCAAAGTGCCTGATGGACGCTCAGAGGAGGTTACACTCGAGCTCCGCGACCTGAAAGGTGTTCCAACACACTGTACCCATGAATTCAGCGTAGAGTTCATGTGGAACGGGACAACATATCAACGTATGCAGGATGCTTTGCGCGAGTTCGCCACGGAGGAGACGTCGGTATCGGGTTATATCTACCACAAACTGCTGGGGCATGATGTCGCGACCATTGCCTTCAAGGCGCAACTACCCAAGGTTTTCTCCATTGCGGGTTTCCCGGAGCTCAACATGTCGCAAATCAATGCGGTGAAGAACGTTCTGCAGCGCCCGTTGTCACTTATTCAGGGCCCACCAGGCACTGGCAAGACGGTAGTCTCGACAGCTATCGTATACCACCTTACCAGAATGAACAAAGGTCAGCAGGTGCTCGTCTGCGCCCCGTCAAATGTTGCCGTGGACCAATTGACTGGCAAGTTGCACCGTGCTGGTTTGTCAGTTGTGCGCTTAGTGGCAAGATCGCGCGAGGACATGGACAGTGTCGTACAGTTTCTGTCACTTCACGAACAGGTGAAGAACGATGCATCAAACCCAGAACTCCAAAAACTCATCATGCTGAAAGATGAACTGGGGGAGTTGTCGAAGCAGGACGGCAAGAAGTATCGCAAGCTGCTCAGGGCTGCAGAACAGCGTGTGCTGAATGCGGCAGATGTGGTGTGCTGCACCTGCGTCGGTGCTGGTGACCGAAGACTGACTGGCATGAGGTTCCGCACCGTGCTCATTGACGAGTCAACACAAGCTGCCGAGCCTGAATGTCTGATCCCACTGGTACACGGGTGCAAGCAGATTGTTCTCGTTGGTGACCATCAGCAGCTTGGCCCAGTGATCATGAACAAGAAAGCAGCCCAAGCCGGGTTGCGTCAGTCCATGTTCGAGCGCCTCATTGTGTTGGGCCATGTTCCTATTCGATTGACAGTGCAATATCGCATGCACCCGTGTCTTTCAGAGTTCCCCAGTAACATGTTTTATGAGGGCTCGCTCCAGAACGGCGTGACGACGGCTGAGCGCACGCGACTAGGTGTGGCGTTCCCATGGCCTCAGCCCGAACATCCAATGATGTTTTGGGCAAGTCTTGGGCAAGAGGAAATCTCGGCGAGTGGTACTTCTTACCTCAATCGTACTGAAGCTGCGAATGTTGAGAAGATTCTCAGTCGCTTCTTCAGGGCTGGGATATCACCAAAGCAGATCGGTGTGATCACCCCTTACGAAGGCCAGCGAGCATATGCCACGCAGTATATGCTCAACTCGGGCTCCATGTCGCGTGATTTATACAAGGACGTGGAGATAGTCAGCGTGGATGCGTTCCAGGGACGAGAGAAAGACTATATTGTGCTGTCGTGCGTGCGATCCAATGATCATCAAGGCATTGGCTTCCTATCTGACCCGTGCCGCCTGAACGTTGCTTTGACGCGCGCGAAGTATGGCTTGGTGATCGTTGGCAATCCCAAGGCTCTGTCCAAGAATGCGTTGTGGCTTCATCTCATTACGCATTTCAGAGAAAAGAATTGTCTCGTGGAGGGTCCGCTGGACAGTCTTCAGCCGTCTATGATTCAGCTCAGCAAGCCTCGTCCCGGCTGGCGGGTGCGGGACGACGACCGGCCCCGCTTCAACACCATCCCGGGCTTTCATGATGGTATTGCCGACCAGGAAGATGCTGGCGGATCTGTACCACATGCTGATGACCCAGTGCATCGTCTGGGACCCCCTCTTACCTCCGAAAACGAGCCAGTACGCGGGGGTCAGGAGCGGAACTATGGGCCGATAGGCTTCCCGGCGATGTTTAGTCAGGGCTTCCACGTTCCGGAGGCATGGTCGAATGGGTCTGGGTCTCGCGCTGTGGGCAGCGAGCTCCCTCAGTCCAAGCAGATTGGCAACGCGCTGAGTGATCGCATCAACAAGTTTACCGAGGATCTCCGCAATGCGCAAGAGGAGGAGCATCTCAACAGCCTCAACACGTCGTTTGCACACAAGATGTCATTCTACTGAGAGCATGGAGGACGGAATAACGAACTCGCAATCACGCACTGCAATTTCAGATTGGCAGTATGGACAAGGCTAGCCATCGGGCCATTCGGGCCATTCGGGCCATGCGCCGCGCACGAGCCGGCGACAACACCGCGTCCGCCACCCGCGTCGCTCCCTGTAGCGGAGCCGGGCGACCAGCGGCACAACGCGGGCCACCGCCACCCTGTGGCGAGAGAATCATTACCTACATAGATAAAGGGAGTCATAGCGTCGTTCATCTTGCCGGCTGTTCATCGGAGGGCGTCACACGGGGCAGGCTCGCTGCCTCCCGTTGCAGCTCTTTGATCATTGTCTGGGTTAGTGGTGTGTGCTAGGGATGTCAAAGTGGTACTCACCGCGACTGCAGCCGGGTCGACGCCCTTTTCGCACAGCCGGAGACATAGAAGCAGGGTCTTCCTGTCCAGGCCGGTGTTGAGGAGATCAGAGATCTCGTACACGGTCTGCACCATCTCGCGCTGGAGCTGCTTCTTGTCCATGGCGCCTGTCCTCGCCACCGTTCGGCCGAGCGTGTTTACGCGTTCACGGCGCTTGCGTAATATTTGCACCCAGCGTTACGTAACCCTCCAGCTGTTCTGACGTAAGCGAGGATAGCATAACATGGAAACGATTGTTACATAAGTGCTGACAGCACATCTTACCACCCGGCCACATAAGCGCTGATTGCGTAACATCGGCCCGATTGTTACATAATTTTTTTCTCCCTCATCCTGATTTTCCCGATGGATTTCGGGGTTTTTTCATTGGCCTGCATGATATATAACGTGAGCCGTGGATCAACAACCATGAGTCAAGGATGATGCTACGGAGTGGCAAGAGCAAGACTATACAACGGTGTGTGGGGTGCTCGCGGTGGCTTGGGCCCCGGTTAGGCGCCGGAGCCCGTGCGGTGTCGACATCCCGGATACGCTACAAGGGAACGCCGCCCGTTCGAGCAGAGGCCCGCGACACCGTGTCACGGCCAGAGCTGGCGAGCCTGCTCGACGATGCAAGCTTCCAGTCCCTCGTGAACCGCACCATGGCACCCTCGGCAGCTCCGCTGGCCCGTGCCGTGCCGACACTTGAGTGCGAGCGCCTCCCGCAACAGTTCGAGTCCCGAGAAGACTATGTCAACCGCATGAACAGCGTGCTAGACGTGGCGTTCGCCGACGTGCTCGGCAAGCAAGCAATCCCCAGCCTCACTGTGACAAAATGGGAAGTGGGCAAGGGAAACCCAGGGGCGCTGGCCACGGTGCACTTCATTGTGTCGCAGCACGTTGTCATGAGCGCTGGTGATACCATCAAGATTCGCCATCCAGAGCAAAACTGGGAAGGCGTGGCGGTAGTGCGACGATTCAAGTTCGGCTACAGCAACCAGGTGGTGGCGGAGGTGCGGTCGGGCCGCGGGGGTAAGATTCAATCGGTGACCCAGCACATGTCAGGGTTTTCAGGAGAAATCGTGCCCCGAAGCGGGTCAGTGGACATCATGAGGGCTACACTCAACCGTTTTGTCACGAAACCACGTGAGAGTATGAGCAGCTACCTCGCCGACCGCGTGCTTGGTGCAAAGCCTGAGCCCTTCGTGTTCAACTGGGGACGGGAGTTTGATAAACAGGCTGATCTGAGTATACCAGGCGCTGTGAAGCTGAATGCGACCCAAAACAACGTGGTTCGGGATACACTGCAACGGCCCTTGTCTCTGATTCAGGGCCCGCCGGGGACGGGCAAGACGCTGGTCTCGAGCACAATAGTGTACAACCTGCACCGTCTGTCGGGACAGCCGGTTCTTGTGTGTGCGCCGTCCAACATTGCTGTGGATCAGCTGGCGATGCGCATCAGCTCCACGACAGATCTCAAGGTAGTGCGTGTTGATTCGCGCACAAAGAGGGACGAGGACATCCAGACAGACCCGCTGCCCATATCCCTCTCTGTTTTGACAGAACAGCAGATGGCTGCGAAGACCAGTGGCCGGCAAAGTACAGTGACGAGGAAGAACAGAGCGCAAGTCGAGCGTCAAATCCTGGATGAAGCGGACGTGATATGCGCCACATGTATCGGCTCTGGGGACTACCGGCTAATGGGTCGAAGCTTCCCTGCAGTGCTGATTGACGAAGCGACGCAGAGCTTAGAGCCCGAAACCCTGACTCCTCTCGTCAAGGGATGCCAGCAGCTGGTACTGGTGGGCGACCATCAGCAGCTAGGACCAGTCGTGGCGCGGCCAGAAGCAGCGGAAGCCGGGCTGAACCGGTCACTGTTTGAACGGCTCCTGGAGCTTGGCGAGGGCTCTGCGATGCTGACGGTGCAGTACCGGATGCATCCGTGCCTGTCCGAGTTCAGCAACCATATATTTTATAACAGGCAGCTCGAGAACGGTGTGACACCGAAGGAGCGGCTGCGGCGACACATCAAGTACCCGTGGCCGAACACCGAGTCGCCCGTCATGTTCTGGAGCAGCTACGGGGAGGAGGAGTCGGCAGGGCGGATGTCGTACATGAACCGGGTCGAGGCGCGCAACGTTGTTCGTGCCATCACGAAGCTCACCGACGTGGGGGTGGACGCGGCTACTATCGGGGTCATCACGCCGTACGACGGCCAGCGACAGTATCTGCAGGAGATATTCGGACATGAAGGTAGCGGCTCGGTCGATGCGTCGGCGCTGAGGCTTGCGCCCGAGGTGGCGCGCCGAATAGAGGTGCAGAGCATCGACGGGTTCCAGGGACGAGAGAAGGACTACATCATATTCACGTGCGTGCGGAGCAATGCGACCGGCAACATTGGTTTCCTGGGGGAGCCACGGCGTCTGAACGTTGCGCTGACTCGAGCCAAGTACGGGGTAATCCTCGTGGGCAACCCGCGGGTGCTGTGCAACGACCCGCTGTGGTCCAAGCTAATCGGCCACCTGTCGCGCAGGGGGTGCGTGATAGAGGGCGCGCTCGACGAGTACCGGTGCTCGACAACGCACGGGGACCGGGCCGCGCTGGCACCGTTTGGTTGCGCCTACGACGAGGGCGACGAGGCGGTGTTTGACGAGCGTGGCGAGGGTGGTCGCCAGCGGCCGATCGACTTTAGTGCCGCGCACTTCGAGGTGGCGGACGAGCCGGCGGTGGCGTGCGACGACGTCGATTACGACGACGTGTTGCAGGGGCTCGATGAGCTGTGGGGGAAGAAGAGGGGTTGATTCGGGCGGCAGGCCGGGCTACGGGCCGAGCAGCTTGAATTGTGGTACAGTAGACCTCGAACCCCTGCAGCCTGACGAGCTCAGACTTCCTGGCAGAGCTGTGAGACAGCCTCGACGGTGTGCCACCATCAGGGTCGATGACTGTCAGGCCCAACGACCCAGGCTCGACTCCCCCCACGCTCGACCGCATATACCAGGGCGTGGCCCGGGCTCGAGGCCAGCTCTACAACGACTGTACATATAACGAGTAATGAACGGAACGCGGGGCGCGTTTGATTAAGACATTGTGGTTCAGGGGTAGCGGTGACTCGCGACACGAGCGCGCCAGGGCCTGAGACGACGTTTCGCCTCGCCCCGGCCCCCGTTGCACGCAGCCTGATCAGCCTGGCGGTGCCTTATCCCGTCTATCGCTCGCACTATCTGCTGCATTTTTCGCCGTGCAAGGGTTTCGCGCGCGTCAGGGGAAGATTTGAATTTCCACAGCACGGGGACATTAATGCACAGCTACCCCGCGACCGTGACCAACAAGAGCGTCGTCGTCGTCAAAAGTACCTGGTCCTCGCCGTGCCCGTGACCCCGCGACACCCTCGGACGCGTTAGCCCGCGTGCTCGCCGCCCAGAAACAGCGCCGCAGGTGGACCCAGCCCCTAAACGGAGGCCCGGGTCGTCACGGACCCCCTCCTTCCCCATTGTCCCGCAACCCGTCGCCACGGGACGACCTCGCGCCCACGGTGTGCCGACGCAACGCCCTCCCAGCAACCAGGCCCGTGGCGTGTTGACAAACGCCTTCCTACCACCAGCCAGACGTGGCCGTGCTGGCCTGCCTCCTGAACGCACCACGGTGCCACCGACCCGGAACACCATCAGCTCACCGCGTTTGGCCTAGCCTGGGTCCATCGACAAGAGAGCCCTACCGTTTGGATCGCCGTGCGCTGCCCTGGCGGTGGACTACACCAAGGACATGAGCGCCACGGTCCAGGGCAACGGCCCGCGCCGTGTCAAGGCTAGTATATCTAGTATGAGCTTGCGGTCTGCCTTCTCGCTCGGCTCCAACCGGAGCATGGCAAAGAGCAGCCTGCGAAGCAAAAGCTCGGCAGACTCTGGCATCGAGCACGAGCTTCTCCCCAAGCGCAGCTTCCGATCTGAGCACTCGAGCATCCGCCGACGGGCATCCAATACCTCAGCCTCTGGCGCGAGCTGGAGACGAGGCAGCGAAACCGAACGGCCAGTGCTGGACGAGGCCGGGAACGCCCCTACTCTGTACAGCGGCGAGGAAGGCCTGATGCTGAACGGCGGACTGAGCGACACGCTCACAGAGCTAAGCGAGCTCAAAAAGAGTAGCACCACCATCAGCCAGGTCTCGAGTGGCGAACCTAAGCAGAGCAAGAAGGCTTTGAAGCGGCAGCGCAAACACCAAGCCAAGGATGAGAACAAGGAGAATACCAGCACTACCGCGACGAAGAAGGCACTGGGCACCCTAGGCGGACTGGCTGGCGGCTTGGCTCGGAAATCTCATCAACCAGACATCACGGCAAATAACGAAACTATAATTACCAACTCCAGCATTGCTCAGCTAAACCAAAGCGCCGCAGTCGGGGAGCAGCGCCAACAGCATATGACGTCCGCACCCGGTCAGAGGCCGGCAGCCACCGCAGTGAACGCCCCTCCGGCCGGCATCACCCTGAGTTACGACCAAGTAGGGAGCACCTCGTATTCAGGGGGAGTGAGCCAACTGGGTCAATCTCGACGAAGTCATAGCTACAATACCAGTCAGGACAGCCACCTGGACCACAGTATGCGGGACAGCTCGTTTGGAAGCACAACACTTGCATCACCCACGGCGGTTGGCAAGGACGCCAGCGCTCATAGCAGCGGCGGCGTGGCCCTTAGCTCCACGTCCAAGAGTCTTCTCTCAATGAGCGACAAGAGGCGAAGTGGTCGGCACGAAGGTCTTGCAATCGAGACTCGCGGTCGGCTTGTGGAATACATGAAGCTGGATCGCGGAATCATGTCTGGCCAGGGCTCGTGGAAGTTTGGAAAGCAGTCGGTGCAGTATAGGTAAGTTGACAGCCTGCAATACGAGTTCCTAGACTAACCCAGCGGCAACATCAGCATAGACTCAGAGAGACGGCAGCTTGTGCTCGAGAAACACACGTCGGGAGACCCTGACGATATGAACCGATGGGAATTCCCCTTGAACGCCTGTCGGATCAAAAGTATGACCACTGTCAATACCATTGAGCTTCGGTTTGACGGAGAGGATCAAGTGGTCACGCTGCTCGGACTTCAAGACAGCTTTCGTTGGACAGCCGCGTTCATGGTCTGGAGCAATCTGCGGTTACGCGGTTTCAGTGCAAAGCTACGGACCCCAAAGCTCCCCAGGCTTGACCCTATCACCGCCGAAGAAAATCTTCTAGTATGCCACGTTCAAATGCTGGATCGGAGCAAACGGGGCAGGTACAGACTGCGGGCAGGGCGGAGTAGCTCTGGGAATAACGTGGTCGACCGTCGTAATAGTGTCGGTGGGAATGGCAATAGCTCGACAGGTGGCGTCCCTGGCATGCAGAACTGGGTGCCAGCCCTGGCGGTCCTCAAAAAGAGTGGCAGGCTCTCACTGCTCAACGAAACTGACGGTTCGGTATTCGTTACCTTGGACATCCGAGTGCTGTTTCGGTCCGAGATAAGGGCGGTCGATCACTCCGTGTTCGATGCCAGCAATATCATATTCGTCGCCGATGGAAAGCAGCGAGCAGACGGTTCTAGCTCGAGCACCGCGAGCGGTGCCACTGGCAGTGCTTCTACTGCTGCGACTGCTGCAGCGAATATCGCCAGCACTGCCGTCAGCAACAGTATCAGCACCATTGCGAATGGTGGTGCAAGTGGCCATTCAACCTGGCCGCAGCTCGATGCGCGTAGCAACCATGGCTTTTTCTTCCGATTCAATCTTCGGGTGGACTTTGCAGACTGGCTCGTTGGCCTGAAGAGTTGTGCTCGGCCTCGATATTTCGGACCGTCCTCAGCGAACTATGCCCGGTCCGTACGCTGTCTCAAGACAATCGACATTCGCATTATCGAAGCAAACTACGCGGCAGGCCCATATGACTCCTATGTACGGTTAGAGGTGGGTGGAGAACTATTTGCGCGCACAGCACTGCTTTTGGACGAGAAAGAGCCCTTCTGGAGAGAGGATTTCGCAATCAAGGATTTGCCGTACGCATTGCCGCCGGTTAATCTCGTCATTAAAAGACCCCCACGACCTAACCAGCCAGGCGAAAGCACAATCGGCGTAGTTCCACTAAGCGAAAGCGAACTCAAAAGCTCGCCATACAACGGCGTGAACAACAAATGGTACTCAATTCTTCGCGCTGGAACGATCACTTCTCCGGAGGACGAGGCGCGAGCAAGTCGTGTGGGCAAACTGCTGTGTCGAGTCGGATATCGAGAGGTAACTATACTCTCACCGTCCCACTACCAGCACCTCGAGCAGATGCTCGGGGACTTGAGCAACAACCTCAGCGTGGAAATTGCCAACCGTCTTGGCGATGTAGGGACGTGCAGCGAGATTCTGCTGAACATCTACCTGAGCCTCGGGCTCCAGGTTGAGTGGCTCAAATCGATGGTGAGGCATGAGGTTCGGCGGTGGGACGGCAAGAACTGGACTGTTCTTTTCCGCGGTAACACTCTTCTCAGCCGCAGCTTGGAAGCGTACATGAAATCGACTGGCGCCGAGTATCTCGAGGTTGTGGTCGGCGCATTCGTGCGCCGCGTTGTCGCAGAACAAAGGGAGACGGAGATGGACCCCTCGCGCCTAGACGCGTCTGCTGACCTAAGCCCAGGTGTGCGGGGAGTGGGCCTGGGGGTGTCCGAAGACGGTGATATCCTGGGCCGTCCAGTTTCGCCGCGACCAGACACATTTGCGACTCTCAGCCCCGAAACGCGTCAGCGGATAGCCGAGAACGAGGTTCGCCTCGAGGATTACGTTGCAGACTTGTGGCGCACCATCCGGGAAACGGCGCACGAGCTGCCGATGGGCATCAAGACCGTTCTCCACGAGCTCCGTGCCGAGCTCACATCTCGCGGCGCGTTACCAGACCAGATTTACAGCGTGGTGGCCGGCTTTCTGTTTCTCCGCTACTTCTGTCCCGCAATACTAAACCCAAAGCTCTATGGCCTGCTCCGGGAGCACCAAACGGGTTGCGTGCAACGATCTTTGACCCTCTGTGCAAAAGTCCTTCAAAGTCTAGCAAACCGCAGTAGATTTGGGGGCAAGGAGCCCTACATGATACCCCTTAACCGGTTCATTGAGTCACATGTGGATGAAATCGTGCGCTATTTCGACAAAGTCACGCTGTGGGATAGCTGCGGATCGACACTCAGTGATCTGTCCTTGCGAACTCTCATGATACCCGTTGTTAGGACGGCAAGCGTCGATGTGGCATCAGACGCTGCAGGTATGGGCGATCTTCCAACCATTCCCGGCCTTCTCGACCGCTATGAATGGTTTGCTAAGCTCGTGGCGCTGTATTGCGACCATAAGGAATCCCTCGTGCGTGCCAAAGAACAGGCGGTTTACACGGGGTCTGTCGGCAGTGCCACAGGGAGCAGCAGCGCGAGCTTGCCCCATACGCAGAGGCCGGACTCGCCGCACAGTCCGTATGACAGCCACAAGAGCCCATGCACGGAAGACAGCGGCACTACGAGTTTACCCAGCCCTGTACCACCATGGTCTGGAGCGAGCTCGCCAGTCATTGGCAACCTAGACTTTGGAACACTTGGCGAGCTGAGCAGCCTCGGTCTGGAGCACGAGGGTAATGGCTTCACGTCATGGACACTGTTCGGTATGGAGTGCGAACGTATCCGGCAGCGCGAACGGCAAATCCTGGATGCACTGAGCAAAACGTCGGAGGCGCCGAGCACTATAGGTGCGGAGGACTGGGACTCCTTTGTCGAGCGGATAAGCATAGACGTCAGCATCAGGAGCGGTGCGGTCTCTGTCATCAAGAATGTCTGGGAAGATCGCGAATGGGAGCGGCTGGTGGAAGCGGAGAGATTGAGCGGCCAGAGCGCCAGGGAGAGCGAAGAGCGGAAGGACTCCGTGGAGAGCTTTATTTCGAGCCCAACTGGGGCAAGTGCGAGTGCCAAGGGCATAATGAAGAAGCTGCCACGCTGGATGTCGATGCATGGCCTCAGTGGCAAAACCTAATTGACGAATGCATCTCAATATAATGTGTGTGTGTGTTTGTGCCAACAACAATATCAATTCGCCATTAGCCTACATAGCAGCATACGAAATCAGACGAGAGAACCGTAGCAATGGTGCTTAAATAAATAGTGCAAGTACCGGCAGCGATCGCGACGTCAGGGTCTGATTTCACTAAATCGTCTGATCGTATCGCCCAGGCTAGTGACAGTGAGACCACCAGTCCGAGGGGCGTCGTCCTCGTGGCCGGGGATGGCCAGAGACAGCCGCGGCAGCGAGGAATAGTGGCTCAGACCAGGTTCCTTGGCCGCGCCTTCAGGTGAGCCACCGGATACAGGAGCGCCACCAGACGCCAGCAGGCTCGGTGTCATTGAGTGCCGCACAGGTGAGCCACTTCTGGTCCCCGAATTGGCACTGCTGAACCCGGCGCTGGCCGGCTGACTTGGAGAGGTACTGCCGAGAGTGCCGCTGTACTCATGCTCGCTAGACAGGACGTCCGCAAAAGAGCAGAACGACAGGACATGCCGCTCCATCACTGCGGTCTCCCGAACTACTCCGGTGGTCTGAGCTTCTCGCAGCGTACCCACGATGTTGTTGCAGCTCGCGCTGTTGCCACTGGCAGCAAGAGGCGCAAAGCTGAACCCAGCAGGGTGGGAGTTTGTTCTGTGACGGTTGCCAATCGGCGAGCTGGATGTGTAATTCACAGAGCCACCGCCAGCGCCCGTACTCATGTGAAACTCCGTTGGTGACGCTGACCCCAGCCCCAGCCCAATGCCAGCAGCACCGTGGCTCGAGTTGCCAAGCACGCCACCGCTACAAGAGTCAGTCGGGGACAAGCAGCGCACCGAGGAAGGCCTGCGAAGGCTCACAATGTCCACTTGATCGGGTGAGATCTTTGTGTCCGTTATGGCTTCTGTGGATGCGTCCAGAACAGGCGGGATAAGGTCCTCGCTATGGTAATGGTTTGGAACATCTGACAGGGCGTCCTGCACCGAGCGCTCAAAGATCATGGAGCTGGCAGGGCTACTCAGTTGCGGCGATCCGCCTGCCGTTCCATTCGCGCCACGCGTTGGCGACCCGTAGCCAGGCCCACCAAAGCTTCCGCCGATGCCGGCGCTGTTGCCAGTGCCCAGCTGTCCCATAGTGAAGCTGCGCGGAGAGGCCAGCTGTGGCCTTCTTTCTGCCACAGAGGGCAGCGAAGGCGCTTCTGCCACACCGCTCGCCGGCTGACCATCTGTCAGGCTGGTATTCGGGCTTATGCTCGCCTTGCTGTCAACCTGAGATATGGGAGCGGCCGTATCTGCGCCAACCATGTCAGCGGAAGGTGCCTCGTCAGTCAGCTCCTGTTTCGCGCTCGAGAAGCTCGTGCTGCTGGTGGCAGCACCACTGGAGGTTCCAGACTTGCTGACGGCCTTGCTGCTTTCCCGAAGCGGCGTTCTGTTAGTCGCTGTGGGACCGCAATAATCAGTCCTAAACACCTCCTGTGGGGTATCGCACTTTGCGGTCCCATTGGCACCCGAGGCATGGCCGTTTTGTTGGCCGTTGAGATGTCGGGTTGGCTCGCCTGTGGTCGCAGAAGCGGCTTGTGTGCTGGAGCTGGACGACAGAAGCGGGTTTGACCGGTTCGGGGACTCGTAGTGTGCGGCAGGGGAGGAAGAATTGCTGTAAAAGCTGCTGTGGGGCCGGCTGAGGGTTCGAGACCCATTGCCACGGCTGCCAGCAACCGAGGTTCCGCCGCCACGACAGCTACCGGCCCCAGAGGCAGGGCTGACAGCATCCGGAGGCATCGAAGAGCTCCGGGTATTCTTACGCCCGAGACTGAACACAGAGAGGCGTTTCATAACACGAGGGCTGGCACCATCCCTTACAGAAGTGTGTTCGTGATAGCCGTACCAACTGCCGTCTGAGCTGCTTTGGCTCTGTCTAGCGTTGAGCAGAGATTCGACCGTCGCCGTGCCTGTTGGCGTTGGTGTAGTGCTGCTGCTGTTGCTAGGCGACCGTGGATACGCGGTAGAGATGTGGGGGTCCAACGACGCGTGCAACAGTGTTGCCTCCTCCTCCTGTGATAGCGGGTCGTCGGCTGTGTTAGCAGAGTCAGGGTGCATCTCGGCTGTCGCGAGCCCCGGCCAGCCAGACAGCTGGCGACACAGGGCCAGAGCAGACACTGCGGTGGGTCGCTCCTTAATTTCCCCTGCGCCGAGGACAACAAGTGTTGGCTGCATGGCGTGCGGGCAGGTCGGGTCGGGGACGGCTCTCTGGGGCGGTGGTGGTCGAAGGAACGAAGGAGCCTTCGCCACCCTGCTGGCGGCCATCGTGACCTTACACGGGCGCTCTATTGCGGGACGGCACCATAGCTGAGCTAAGACAGAGCGACGGAGCGTAACTCTATTGCCTTGCGGGCCAACGGGCCGACAGCACGGCTCGGGGTGACGTATGGCGGTCGAGGCGAGGCACGGCCGTGCCGGCGCCACGCTGGGTGGTCCGCAGCTGGCCGACAGCCGCTCCGGCAGCCCGTCGTATCGGCCTGGCCGGGCCAGG
>JANJPH010000225.1:0-17475 GCA_030407195.1 [Candida] tunisiensis
AGACTTCTCCAAATGCACGCCCAGTCAAGTGATGACTTGGAGGTATTGCACAAGAACTCCCCAGCGGGGACATCTTCGTTACTCCATTTGTCGTCCTCGTCTGAAACCCGTCCCGGACGGCGGCCACCACCAAGGGTCCCGCGGCGCGGCTGCGCAAGCGGAAATGACCGCCCGTGTCTAGGCCCCCTCCTCGCAGGCCCCACGCCCCCTCAGCCGCGCTTCTCGCCCAGACCCGCCGTCACCCCAATATCCCGCCCTGCACCACGCCCAGATGGTGTCTGCACCGCTACGACATGCTGCGCCGTTGAGTTGCGGTTGCCGTGGCGACCGTCCCCCTCCGTCCGGCGGCCCTGGCCCATCAGCCACGCGTCCGCCACGGCGCCAGCGCCCGTCCGCGCCCTACGGCGCCCCTGGTGGCGCAAGTTTCAGGCCGCTCTGAGTGCCCCCGGCCGCCGTGAGTGTCCCCCTCGGCCAGCCGCGGTGAGTGGCCCCGTGTGACTGCTTTTGCCGTTTTGGACGCGCGCATACAATGCGCTGACTAAGGCCCGCATTCATGCTTACGTGCGCCCCGCGGCCACTCAGCCGGCGGTGAAATTTCACGCACCCATCCCACCACCACCATGCCAAACGAGGCCGCCCCCGAGAGCCTGCTCAAGAAGCGCAAGAACGCCGACGCCGTCCGCGCCCGCAAGCAGGAGGAGGCCGCGCGGCGCCGCGCCGCCAGCAAGGACAAGCGCAAGGTCATCTTTGAGCGGGCCGAAAAGTACGTCAAGGAGTACCGCGAGCGCGAGCGCGAGCAGATCCGGCTCGCCCGCGACGCCAAGGCCGACGGCTCGTTCCACGTCCCCGCGCAGCCCAAGCTCGTGTTCGTCGTGCGCATCAAGGGCGTCAACAAGATCGCGCCCAAGCCCCGCAAGGTCCTGCAGCTGCTCCGGCTCCTCCAGATCAACAACGGTGTGTTCATCCGTCTCACCAAGGCCACCCAGGAGCTGCTGCGCATCGTTGAGCCGTACGTCGCGTACGGCTACCCCAACCTCAGCTCGGTCCGCCAGCTCATCTACAAGCGCGGCTACGGCAAGGTCAACAAGCAGCGCATCGCGCTGACCGACAACGCCATCATCGAGCAGCACCTCGGCAAGTACGGCATCATCTGCATGGAGGACCTCATCCACGAGATCTACACCGTCGGCCCGGCGTTCAAGCAGGCCGCCAACTTTCTGTGGCCCTTCAAGCTGTCCAACCCGTCGGGCGGCTGGGGCGTGCGCCGCAAGTTCAAGCACTACATCGAGGGCGGCGCCACCGGCGACCGCGAGGACCACATCAACGCCCTCATCAAGGCCCAGAACTAATTTATCTGTACTGTACAATAGACTGTTTCATGTGCCCCCCCGGTTTTTGTCTGTGTCTGTCTCTTGTGCCCCCTCCACCCCGCAGGTCGTGGGCCCCCAGCCTCGGCTCCTCCAGTGAACGTGGAGACGGACGGTATCCGATATATATACGACCGCGGGCCCGCATCGAGACACCAGACACAATGACCGAGAGACTGCCCCTGGGATTCCCGCTCGAGGTGCCGGCCGACGGCAAGGCCGACCTCCTCAAGCTCTCTGCGCCCGCCGACAAGGACTACTACCTCCTCGAGTACAACAACCCGCCCGACAACCGCTACACGAGCCACTTCATCGACGCCTACATCGAGGCCCTCGCGTACCTGCGCAACTTCTGCAAGCCCAAGCCGCTCATCACCACCAGCACCACCCCCAAGTTCTTCAGCAACGGCCTCGACTTTGAGGCCGCCGTCAGCGAGGAGGGCTTCTTCCCCAACCGCTACTACAAGCTCATGCGCGAGATCCTCATCTTCCCGTGGCCCACCATCGCGCTCATCAACGGCCACGCGTTCGCCGCCGGCTTCATGATCTCGGCCTGCCACGACTACCGGGTCCAGAACCCCAGCAAGGGCTTCCTGTGCATGAACGAGCTCGATTTTGACGCCCCGCTGCTCGGCCCCATGATTGGCATCTTCCGCAGCAAGTTTGGCGGCCTCCTCAGCGAGAAGATCGGCCTCCACGCCCACCGGTTCCCTGCTCAGGAGGCGCTCGACCTCGGCATCATCCACGCCAAGGGCGGCCTGCCCGAGGCCGAGGCCATCGCGGCCAAGGTCGCCAAGTGGGCCACTCGCAACATGTACTTTCAGATCAGGACCGAGCTGTACGGCGAGGTGCTGGTGCTGCTGGACTCGTACTACCAGAACCAGGACAGGTTCGAGAAGTTCTGCGACGAGATCGACGCTGAGAACAACAAGCGCAAGGACGAGATTGAGCAGAAGCTCAAGAAGGCGTCCAAGCTGTAGAGTAGCATATATGTATTTTCTTCTCGCGTGGGGGCAGCCGTCGGCCTGTCCCCGGTTTGTAGCCTGACGTCGAGGCTCCAGCTACCGTGGCAGGGCCGTGGCAGGGCACGTCAAGGCTCCAACTGCCCGTCCGGGCGTGGCAGGCTCCAGCTGCCCCTTCTGGCCCGTGCTCGCCGGCCGAGACGCCGCCACGTGACCCCCCGGTACCCCACACCGCTTGCCGTTATCCGAGAAACGCGCCGGCGGGGAAGGGCGCGGCTGATCGGCAGAGCGTTGCGGTCGGGCGCCGATTGCGACAAAAGGCTTAGAAATGTGTGACGGGCGCTGAGTCAGAGGCTTAGAGCTGGCTCCAGGAACTTCTTTACCACGGCGGCAGTCGGATGGGACACCGTCAGCAATGAACCACACGCGCCCTGGTAGCCACGGCGGCCAGCTCCCGCCCGACGACGAGGAGAGCTCGCCTCGGGCTGTGATCGGCGACGACGTGGACATGAGGGATGCTGGCTGCGCCGTCGAGTCGCTGCCGGGCAAGGAGGCCGAGTTGGTCGTCACCGGGACCGCCAGCGAGCCCAAGGTCGTCAAGCTTGGGGCCCAGGTCGGCGAGGCAGACAAGGAAGACTTCCCCGAGGGCGGGCGAGGCTGGTTCGTGGTCATCGGCACCTCCATCATCCTCGGCTGCACCTACGGCATGGTCAACACCTACGGCATCTACCAAAACTACTACGAGACCCGCTACAAGGGCACCAGCAGTTCTGTGCTCGCTCTCATCGGCGCCCTCCAGCCGTTCATCATCTACACCTGCGCCATCCCTGTGGTCCCGCTCATCGAGCTCATTGGCGTCTCAAACGCCATCGCCCTCGGCTCCACCATCATGGTCGTGGCCATCATGCTCATCAGCGTGTGCCACGAGGTCTGGCAGCTCTTCATCTGCCAGGGCTTCCTCTTTGGCCTCGGCGCCGGCATCGCGTACTTCCCGGCCTACTCGGTGCCGTATGAGTGGTTCAAGAAAAAGCGAGCCCTCGTCATCGGCCTGACCGCAGCCGGATCATCACTAGCAGGCGTCTACTGGCCCCTGCTGTTCAGATACCTGCTCTACAAAGACTCAATCGGCTACGGCTGGGCCAACCGGATCGTGGCTTTCATATACATTCCACAGCTCCTTGTGAGCTACTTCACTGTCCGTCCCCGGTTACCCCAGAAACGGCGCACGCTCAAGACGCTCTTCCACCACCTTATCAACTTTTCGGTGCTGAAAAACTGGCGGTTCGCAGTCATCGTTCTGAGCTATTTCGTCTCGACGTTTGGCCTGTTCTCGCCACTCTTCTTCATTGTGGTGTACGCCGAACAGCTCGGCGTGCGGCCAGGGCTTACCAAGTACCTGCTCCCCATACTCAACGGCTCCTCTCTGGTAGGCCGTGTCCTGCCCGGCTACATCGGAGACAAGATTGGGCGTCTCAATGCCCTCATTCCGTTTTGCCTCGTTGCGGCGCTGTCCCAGCTGGCCGTGTGGATACCCGCCCGGGGCGAGGGCATGATCGTGGCATTCTGCGTCCTGTTTGGCATGTCATCAGGCGCGTTCATCTCGCTCTACCCCTCTGCGCTCGGCCAGCTCTTTGGTGTGCAAAACAGTCACTCGCGCCTGTCGTTCCTATTTCTAGCGGCGGCCCCTGGCTCGCTGGCCGGGTCCAGCATCGGCGGGTCCTTCCTGCCGTCCCCGTTCAACGGCCACGAGGGCTTTGGCGCCATGGGGGCCTACTCGGGCGCGATATTCCTCGTCGGCGCGCTGTTGCTACTGTTTGTGCGCCTCAGCATCTCCTGGAAGCCTGCCGACTTTATATAGCATTAATATATTGCATGCGTTCGTAACTCGTCTACGTCGTAATCTGGCCTACTGAGCATCAACGCTCCGTGAGCGGATGGACGTCATGGCAAAGACCTGCCGTACCCGCGTCCGACTCGGCCGCCGCTCGAGCGTGCTTTGTGCCGTCTCCTCTGGCGCAGGCTCGGGAGGCAACACTGTTTGTGGAAGCTCATGTGGAGCCGACGCCGACACTGGTGACATCGAATCAGGGCTCATGCTAACTTCACCAACCGTCTCATCGGGCTGAGGTATCGGTATTGGCGTCACCTCCACCGAGGCTGGTCGAGGCTGCACTAAGCTCTCCTCGCTTTCAGATGCGCTGGCGGCAACACCGAAAGCCGATGATGGGCCTCGAGCGTGCGAGTTGCCTCGGCTCTGAACTCGAACAATCTCATCGAGAGCCCAGGTCAGCTTGTTCAGCGCAAACTGGTCCCTCTCGAGGTTATCTGAGGCCAAGTCAGTCGACCGCAGCTGCGGCGATACGGAGGATGCTCTCGACGACAGGCCGGATGACCCGCGCCAGCCATGCATCCGCTTCAGCTTGGCCATGACATGTGCAGGATCCAAGTCCTGCGACGACGATTTCGATACTCTCTCAATGGCGGAGAACAGATCGTCGTCTGTCACGGGCGTGATACTGTCAGCCGTGTTCTCCTCTGTGCTGAGAAGTACGTCCTCGCCATTGCGTGTCACCCACGGATGGACGCGGAGCTCACTCATGCGAATCCTCTTGGCCGGTGACTTTTGTAAAAGCTTGGAAAAGAGATCCAGTAGTAACGGATTGTCAGTCACCATCTCAGGCTCTGTGTTGATGATGGCGTCGCACATGTCGTAGAGGTTGTCGGCCCAGAACGGCAGATGGCCAAACAACATATAGTACAGCGTCACACCCATCGCCCAGATGTCAGCAGCGCGCCCCGACACCTCGTTTTTGTTGTAGGGGGAGTTTGGCGTCCCGTTTAGTCGCCGAATGCCTTCATACCCACCGTGCGCCACGAATACTGTGGGGACGTTAAGGATGGCAAGCTCCGGGGCCATGTACGCCGGTGAGCCGGCCATCTTGGAAATGCCATCGTGGTCCGACTCGAACATCTCCGACACACCAAAGTCGGCAAATTTCAGGACATCGTCCTCGTCCAAAAGAAGGTTGTCGGCTTTGATGTCTCGATGAACGACGCCCTGCGAATGAAGGTATTCGATGCCTAGAATCATGTCGCGGAAATGCAAACGACACTCCTCCTCGCAGTAGGGGCTGGCGCGACGCAGGTGCTGGTCGACATTGACTGGCATGAGGGCCCCTCTTGCGCACCATTCGAGAATCATGTAGAGCGAGTCGCCTTGAGGGTCATCGAGCACCTCCACCAGGCTCACCACGTTTGGATGGTCGAGCTTCTTCATAATAGCTATTTCGCGCCGAATGAGATTTATCGGGTTCCCGTCGTCGGGCCGGAGCCCAGATCCAGGGCGCGACGGGCCACGCCCGCGAAGGGGTGGTCGCCGCATGCCCGCGCGGCTGAGCTTGCGCAGACGGGCCTTTGAGTATTCCTTGATGGCGTACTTCTCGCCGGTCGAGGTGTCGAGTGCGACCCGAACCGTGCCGTAGCCGCCAGACCCGATCACTTCTCGGATGGCGTACTGGTTGATCATGATGCCCTTTTCGTCCTGGCGGTACGAGGCGTTGAGGGTTTCCTTGATTTCGCGCGGCGCCACGTTAGCGAGCCGGAAGTGGTGGCGTGTTGGGCTCAACGACGGCATAGACGGTGAACTGTGGTAACGAATCAGGCCAGGGCGGCTGAGGGGTGGCCGGAGGGCAGTCTCGGCGAGAGGGACGCCGTTAGAACTGCTGCTGATGTCCGACGCGAGACTGCTGGTCGAGGAGCCTGGATCAACCGGCATCGTGGATGCTCGTGCTGATGAGCTGAGGGTCACATCAGGCACGTTGTGGGCTGAGCTGTTTTGGTGGAGGTAGATCTGGCCCGCGACGGCGTCGAGTGGCCCACCGTATGAGGCACCGACCTCCATGGGCGCGACTCTGGTGCACCGGGACTGGGCGGCGTGGCTCGGGGATGTTTGAGTCGAGAGGGGCGCGCCCTGGGTGGCCGGGGACGCGCTGTCCATCGCGGTGGGCCGGCCGTTTCCTGGTGCGGTTCTCATGATGAGCAGGGCGTGTGGTGCGCTGGCATTGGCAGGGAGTGCCGGCTGGAGGGAGCTGGAGGGAGCTGACGGGCTCGAGCGACGGTTGGGGGTGCGGTCCGAGCGGGTATGAGACGCAACTCGGTAATTTTTCACGGCCTTGTTCCTGGCGAGCAGTGCCCTATCAGTCCAAGGCGTGGGGGAGGCGCAGGCTAACAGACGGGGTGAGACAGGGCCAGCGGCGAGCGGTGTCCGAGTGGGCGATAAGAGGGCCTCGGCGGCAGACGACTGAGGTCGCACAGGCGAGACAGTGGGGGTCAGCAGCTCCCGAGTGACAACGTGGTCCTGTTGCGTATTATGGGCCCTGTGCCGTCCGCATTGCAAAACGCTGTTTGCCAGGCTTCGGTGCTCATTGCAAACGTTCCGTGCATGACGCATTTTGCGAGGACGGCTCGAGGACGCTCGGGCGAGGTGTAGGGGCTAGCCCAGGGTTTGTGACCGCCTGCGACGGGTTGTGACCGCCTGTGACGGTTTGTGACCGGCTCTAACGGTTTGTGACCGGCTGTGACGGTTGTACGGTTGTGACGCCGGCTGCGACCACCAGCAACGCCCGGAACGTCTGCCGGCGACCGTGTGACGAGCAGGCGCCAACCGGCTCGCACATGCCCCGTCTCAGACCGGCGCTGCTCCGGCAGGCCCGCCGGATTGACCCGCTGCTGCCGCTTCTGCTGCCAGCGTGCCGGAGCCTCGGCCAGGCGCAGCGCGAGCTGGCATGGCTGCGGCAGGAGCTGCCGCCCCAGCGACTCGTTGAGGCATGTGTGCAGCGCGGCCGTTGCGTGCCACTACAGTACATCCTCGGCACCCAGCCGTTCGGCTCCCTCGACATCAGATGCCGGCGCGGCGTGCTCATCCCGCGCTGGGAAACAGAGGAGTGGGTGGCGAACCTTGGAGATGTGCTGATCCGGCACCAGCTCAACCGCCAGCTAGGCGTGCTCGACCTATGCACAGGCACGGGCTGCGTGGCCCTCGCTCTGTCCACGTATCTAAGGAGCTCATCGGTAACGGGCGTCGATATCAACCCGGCCGCCGTCAAGCTCGCGCTGCACAACAAGAAGCAAATCTCTCACTTCACCAAGAACACCGTAGACTTTGAGGTCGGCGATCTGTTTGCCTACGAGCCGCGTCGCTCTTATGACGTTATTGTGGCAAACCCGCCCTACGTGTCTGCGAAGGCCCTTCAATCTGCGGCCACGGAGCGGTCCGTTCGCCTTTTCGAGCCCCGTCTGGCGCTCCTGGGTGGCATGGAATTCTATCGTGCCGTCCTGGACGTGGCGAAGCGGGCTGGGGCGCATCTGGTCGTCGCTGAGGTAGGCGACCTCGACCAGGTACGCGGCACGGCGGCCGAGGCGAAAAACCTCGGTCTCGAGTCTGGATACACTAACGACGCGGGGGGCTATCCGCGCACGGTGGTGTGCTGGCGACCGTCGTCGCCGTTCGCTGTGCTGGCAGGGCATGTTAATAAACTATAATACACAGTCCTCAAGCAACCATTGCATCGCTGTTGGCGTGGGAAGCGTCTACCGCTTCGGTTTCGGGTTCGACCTTGCGCTTCTTCCGCCGCGCAACGCCACTCGCGACCACCTCAGTCGGGTGGACACGCGTGCCCCAGAGCACATAACCGCCGCCGCTGCGCATTGTCATGAGGGGATGCATTCGTCCAGGCAGCGTCTGGTACGGTCGGCATCGCGTCTCTATAATCGTTGGAGCCAGACACCGAGTGTCCTTCAGCAGCATCTGTGTGGTCTCCAGCAATGCTTCTTTAGCTTCGGCGTAGAGTACTAATGGCCGGGAGCCTGCCAACGTAGGCAGAACTCGCCCGACCACGTCGGGCAGATGCAGAGCTGTTGCCAGAACGGCCCCGTCAAACCGATTCTTTTGAACCACCTCCAGCACCTCCTTGACTTCATCGGATTTCTTCTTTTTGCGGTAGTACTGGCCCCTTTTCGAGCTCTTGAGTGCCGAAAGCTCCTCTTTGGACATGGCCTCCAAGAACTCCTCCTCCTCTGGGTGGCAAAACTGCAGCCAATTGACTGTCTTGATCACGCGCTCAACAAGAGCGTCCGAGTAGTTCATGTACTTGAGTGCATCGAGTGCAGGATGCTCATTTTCATGGACGACGACAATGGTGCCTTGCCCTGCCATCCGCTCCATCAGACACGCAGTCATTACACCGCCAGTGTCGTCGGCAACAAGGTATGTCCCGCCCGGACGGATGTTGGCGTAGTTCATGATGAGGCCCACCGTTTCCACCGTCAGGCCCAGAATCCGTCGAGGGTCCTTTTCGAGAAAAAAGTCTATCAGTTCGACAGAGCCGAACGGCTCAGGAGTGAACATTTTCAAGAACTTCTGCTGTTTCCGCTTGAGATACTTTTCCTGCGAATATGCTGTCTTCTTGTCGAACGCCGAGTGTGATGCCACCACCTTGTCAATGACCTCGCGCCCCGCTCTGTCTGACGTGAGCTTCTTGAGCTGCTCTATCTCCTCCATTGTGAGCTTCTGCGCGCCAGGGTCGTCCCGAAGGTGCTGGTTGGTCTCTGTCTCCATGGCCTCCTCCGCGTCCGTGTCGTTCTCGTCAACGGCGAAGTCTCGTGCTCCAGTAGACACCCGCAGCTGGCGCCCTTCGCCAACGATCTCGTAGCTGTAGCCGTAGGGCATGCCGAGGATGTCGTTCACCTTGAACGATCCGAACTTGCCCAACGCGACGGTGCCACCAGGGGTCAGCCGTGCTGCCCTGAGGTTCTCGCTGGGCAGCCGGATCACGCAGTAGGTGTCTGGACGGATCGTAGTGCGGTCGAACTCAGCCGCTGCTTCCAGATTGGGTGCAGACGGGTCGGCTGAGCGGCTGCTCTCGGGTGCTGCGACGTCTAGGTCCGCTGGTAGCGTTTTGGCTGCTGCTTTTGCCTCGTCGTTGGCCGTTGCGGCTGGCGTGGACTGCACGGCTTCTGTGCTGGAGCTTTCGGTCATGATAGTCTCGGGGGCCGGCCCGGCAATGCTCTCCATCGGGCCGCGCTCGGCGCCGTCCATCTCGCAGTCCACCGCCATCTCCGCTGACATGGTGGTGCTGCCGGATTTTTCACCGCCGGCCGAATCGGGTATCCTGCGCGCCCCTGCATTGCGAAGCCGCACACCTCGAGCGGCGGCTGCAGCCCCTGCAGAATATGCGCCCGGGTAAACTGAAAAATCCGTCCGCTTTTGAAAAAAAAAGTCCGCGAAGACCGGGCGGTGGCACTGAGGCATGGGTAGGAGAGCTAAGAACAAGCAGCCGGCTCCTCCGAGCTTCGAGGAGTTCCATGGCGTCAAGGATGCTGCCGCGAACGGCCGGAAACGCAAGGGAAGCACCGCAGACAGACGGGCCAAGAAGAAGAAGACAGCACCCGAGCCTGAGCCCCGCAGCCTCTTCGAGGACAGCGGTGACTCCGGCGCCGAGCTCGAGAACGACGAGTTCGTAGACAGCGATGAGGAGGCCCGTGCCAAGCCGATGTTCTCCGACGACTCTGACGACGAGGGCGCTCTCGAGGCCGCCAACGTCGAGGGCATGGCGGCATGGGAAGACACAGACGAGTCCGACGAGAGCGGATCCGACGACGACGAAGCAGAGAACAACCTTCAGACCAACATAGAGGCGCCGCGCGCGAAGGTACTCCCAACTGGCGAAGACGTGGTTGAAGAAGCATCGCAACTGGCGCCCGACCTCCACTTGATCCGGACGCGGATCCTGGAGGTCGTCAAGGTTCTCGAAGACTTCAAGAACCTCGCAGAGGAAGGGCGGAGTCGTGCCGACTACACCGAGCAGCTCTTGAAGGACGTATGCGCTTACTACGGCTATTCTGAGTTTCTGGCCGAACGCCTGTTCAACCTGTTCAGCCCAGCAGAGGCCATCGAGTTCTTCGAGGCAAATGAGGTTGCACGGCCTGTTACCATCAGAACAAACACGCTCAAAACGCGGAGACGGGACCTAGTCCAAGCACTTGTCAACCGTGGCGTCAATCTCCAGCCGATCGGCAAGTGGACAAAGGTTGGTCTTCAGATCTTTGACTCGCAGGTCCCCGTGGGTGCAACTCCCGAGTATCTGGCCGGCCACTACATCCTCCAGGCCGCGTCCTCGTTCCTGCCCGTCATGGCTCTTGCCCCTCAGGAGCACGAACGGATTCTGGACATGGCTGCCGCGCCCGGTGGCAAAACCACCTACATCTCGGCACTTCTCAAGAACACGGGCTGCGTGTTTGCCAATGACTTCAACAAGGCCCGCACAAAGTCGCTCATTGCCAACATTCACCGGTTGGGCTGCCGCAACACCATTGTGTGTAACTACGATGCGCGCGAGTTTCCAAAGGTCATCGGTGGCTTCGACCGTGTTCTTCTCGATGCACCGTGCTCCGGCACCGGCGTTATCTCAAAGGACCCGCAGGTCAAGACCAACCGTACCGAGAAAGACTTCATCCAGTTACCGCACCTGCAAAAGCAGCTCCTCTTGAGTGCCATTGACTCTGTGGATGCCGCATCACCGACGGGTGGCTACATTGTCTACTCGACCTGCTCCGTCATGGTTGAGGAAAACGAGGCTGTTGTGGACTACGCCCTACGCAAGCGGCCTAACGTGAAGCTCGTCTCAACTGGACTCGAGATTGGCAAAGAAGGATTCACATCGTTTCGCGGACGGCAGTTCTCCCCAAAACTGAACCTCACACGACGGTACTATCCTCATACGTACAATGTGGACGGTTTCTTTGTTGCCAAGTTCAAGAAGGTTGAGCAGGGCACCAACGATAAGACCCGCGCCGGCGCTAAGGAGAAGGAGGAGTCGGCTCGTCGCGAGGAAGCCGAAGAGTTGCCGTCCATCATCAACGACGACTTTGCCACTTTCGATGCCGAGGAGGACGATCAACTGGCAGAGCAGGCCAAACGGAAGGCTCTGCGCAAGAAGGGGCTCCCAGTTACCAAAGCCCCCGCGCAGTCCTCGAAGCCTGCCAAGGCGAAGAAAAAGACTCAAAAGTAGACTCTTGTACAAATAGACTAATGACGATGACTATGTTACACGTAGGCGTTGCCGAGACCATGCTCTTTTATGTAGTCGGCTCCCATTTCCTCATACTCTTGACGCGTTACTGAGCTCCGCTTGAAGTCCTCAGAGAGCGCAAAGCGGGCCATACCTCGCCACGCGTCGAGGCGCACATCCTTTGCTGTCCGCACCCCTAGTGGGGAACCCACGGGCAGGATACTTGTGAGCTCCAGTCGCATCCTCTGCTCAAAGCCTGGAAGCTGCGCCACGCCCCCCGTTAAAAAGACGTCCTTGAGAACAGATGCACGGTTGGCAACACTAAGCCGCTTGTTGAGGATGTCATCAGCAAGCTCGACGATACCGGCCTGGTCGATGCCCGCAATGGATGGCTGAAACAAGATTTCCGGCACCCGAATGCGCTCCACGTTGAGGTGGATCTGGTGCTGCTCTGCCTGCGACTCCGCGTCGTAAGGCCACGGTCCCCGTAGAAACAAATGCACCTTGCGGCGTCGAAAGTCACCGTCATCGGAGTTTGTCAACTCAAAGTTGGGGTCGTGCTCCAACAGCTGATTCCGCAGCTTGGCCATAGCTGCGCGATCTGCCTCCTCCTCTTCCGAGTCCTCTACATTCGCAATGTCACGGTAGACAGCCCAGTCGTCATCGTTTGCTCCAAAGGTGTCTCCGGGGTCATCATCACCACCGGCAGCCCGCCGCCGTTTACGCGGTGCGTCGGATGCCAGCGCCGCGATGGACCTCATGCGCATCGCCGCGGCATGGGACTTGCGGGTGCTCAGCTCGCTCCGCACGCGCTGCTTCTCGCGGTCCTTGGCCTCGAGAACCTCCAGCTTTTCCCGCTTCTCGCGGATCCAGCCCTCCAGGTCAGCCTCTCGGAACTCACGGTCCCGGCGCTCCTCCTCCTCGGCAGCCAACCTGGCTTTCTCCTTCTCTTCACGCGCTCGCATTCGCGACTCATGACTTGCCTTGAGCAGCCGCTGGCGCCGTTTGTCACGGATCCCTGCTTCATCGAGCTCGCTGTCAGGCACGTCAACCAATGGAAACGACGGCGGCTCTGCGTCGTCGCCCTCGTCTCCGACGTCTTCCTTTCGCGCCTTGCGAATGACCTTTTCAAGATCGGCAATCTGCTTTTGCAAAGCAGCTTCTGAATTGAATCCCTCGCCCTCTAGGATACGTCGCTGGTCCTTGACGTTTGCTGCTGAATAGCTCGCCGCGACCTGGCGATAGTATTCCAGCTCCTGCTCCCGCTGGACGAGCTTTTCGAGTCGCTTCTTGGCCGCCTGCTCCTGGAGCCGACGGCCAGACTCTTTGCGCTGCTCTGCAATGCGGGCCAGCTCCTCCTCAGTTTTCTGTGGGGCAACAGTCTCGGTGAATGGGGTCTGGATCACCCGGTCACGGTCTGCTAGGCCATCCCAGTCGAGCACTGTGTCGATGGCTTCCTGATAGTCGGGTGCGACGTAGCAGTGCTCGCGGAACAGCAGCGCTGCCTGCGCCGCTGTCACCTTGTTGGGCAGATATGGGTACTTGAGCGCGAGCAGGACGCGGAGGTAGTCGGCTGCCTGCCGCCCGCCCCAGTTGATGCGCTTCGCCAACCCGAGCACGCCTTTGCCACCCACGACTGGGATCACATGTGTAGCCTCGTTCCCGCAGGACAGGACCAGCCCGTCGCGGCCGCCGTTCTGGTGAAAGGAGAAGAGGGCGTCGACTCCAAACAAAGCAGATGGCACGCCGTAGCATTCGAAGAGCAGCTCTTGGACGGCCCGACGCTGGACGGCCGGCTGCCCGAGCGGCTCGGTCATGATGAGCGGGTTGTCGAGACGTCCCACGCTGTCGATAGGCCCCAGCCGTGAGAACGAGTAGTCTAGCAGCGTTTCGTAGGCCTCCCAGTTGGTGACCATGGCGCCGTCGAACGGGGACCGGGCCTCTTTCCGGGTCATGCCTTCAAAGAACACGTCGTTGCCGACCAAGGTGAACGACTTGTTGGCGCGACGGTCGCGGTACTTGGCGACGAGGGAGTAGAAGTCGTGAGCGGGGCCCTGGTCGTGCTGGTCGGCCGTTGCGAGCCCAACGCGGGTCGAGTAGGTTCCGATGTCCACAGCGATGGGGATGCCAGCCTGCCAGCCGCCAGACGCCGGTTCCGGGGCGGCCGGCTTCGGCACGTCCGGCAGCGACCACAGTCTCGGCGGCGGTGGCACGTCCAGCTCTTCAGACGGCATTTGTGTCTTGTTTGCCTCCCGTGCCGTCGTGCTGAGCGTTTTCTCGACCTGCCGGTCCTAAATGCTTGCAGGGCACAGACACATCATCAACCACAATGGCGGACAAGAACATGGCTATCCCCGGCTACAACATCGTGACGCTCATGAAGCGGTGAGTAGGAGCTCAATTGGCGCGCCCGCCGCCCGTTGGCCCCGCTAACGCAGTCTCGAGGCAGCCACCTCCCGGCTCGAGGACCTCACAGTGGTGCAGGCGTCGCAGCTCAAGGGCATTGAGGGACCTCAGGGCGACAACGTTGCAGCGGGTGGTGTGGCAGCCGGCGGTGCTGCAGCAGCCGCTTCTGCCGCGCTGGCTCAGCAGCAGCAGGCCGCTTCGGCTCAGCAGGCCACCAGCCAGGGAGGGTCCCCCGCCGCGGCACCTGTGCCCCCTGCGGCCGTCTCTCCAGACCAGCTTCCCGCGTCCGTGGCCGACTTTGACGAGCTCGTGCGAGGCGTGGTGGACCCTTTCGTCGAGCAGAGCGGACAGATCGACGCTGTCGTCAAGGAGCAGGCCGACCACCTCTACGCAGCATTCGTTGTCCAGCGCCAGCTCCTGCAAGTGGCGGCCAAAGCCCAGAAGCCTCCTCTGGACTCGCCCGATTTCCAGGCTCTGTACCAGCCTCTGAGCCATGAGGTCGAGCAGATCATGTCCATCCGCGAGGCAAACCGCAGCTCCAAGTTCTTCAACCACTTGAGCACTGTGGCGGACGGCGCACCGGCACTCGGCTGGATCACTGTGGAGACCCCGGCCCCGTACGTCGGAGAGTACCGTGATTCCGCGCAGTTCTACGCCAACCGCGTCGTCAAAGAGTTCAAGGAGACGGATCAGCGCCAAGCGGACTGGGCCTTTGCCTATGTCAAAGTCCTGACTCAACTCCAAGGCTACGTCAAGAAGCACCATACCACCGGTCTCAACTGGAATACGCGAGGTGTCCCTATTTCGCAGGCCGTTCAGGAGGTGCGCGGCGCCGTAGGGGACGAACCAGCGCAGACTCGCCCCGACGCCGGCGCCACAACGGCTGGCTCCGCTCCCCCCCCTCCGCCGCCGCCACCGCCACCCCCAGCCTCTGTGTTCCAGGTGGACTCGGGCGCCGGTGCTGGCAGTTCCGAAGGTGGCATGGGAGCTGTTTTCGCCGATATCAGCAAGGGCGCCGGCGTGACTAGCGGCCTTCGTAAGGTCGACAGGAGCGAGATGACGCACAAGAATCCGGCTTTGCGAGGCCAGCAACAGCCTATGCCACCAAAGAAGCCAGCAGCGCTTTCTGGCCAACGCAACGGCGTACAGAAGAAGCCCCCTAAGATGGAGCTTGTAGACACAAAGTGGCTTGTCGAGAACTACGAGAACTGCAGTGAGCCGCTTGAAATACAAGCCGAGCTCAACCATGGTGTGTTCATCGACAAGTGCTCCAATTGCACTGTCATTATCCGTGGCAAGGCCAACGCTGTGACCGTGTCGCAGTGCTCAAAGGTCGGCGTGCTTGTAGACAGCCTGGTGAGTGGCGTGGACATCATCAAGTGCAAGGGCGTGGGCCTGCAGTTGACAGGCGTTGTGCCGACAGTGTCGGTTGACCAGTCGGAGGGTTGCCAGATTTACGTGGGCAAAGAGTCACTGGATGTTGAACTCTACACTTCCCAGACCTCGACCCTGAACGTCAACGTCCCTTCGCCGGCCGACGACGGCGATTACATAGAGCTGCCAGTGCCAGAGCAGCTCAAACACACAATTGGACCGGACGCAAAGCTCTCCACTACCATCGTGGAGCACTCAGGTTAGAAACAATCTATGTCAAGACTATGTACACAGTTCTATTTACCCCACCGGACATACCACATGTAGGCCCGCTCGTGGTCTCCAAGCTGGAGTGGTGAAATGACCTCTGAGTGACCTGGCCGTGCCACCGGATCGCGCAGGTAGACGGCATGGCAGGTCTTGAAAGAGATCTCGAGGTGATGCGGAAGAACAGCAAACGGACCCAGGAACTGACGCGGCTGCCATGGTGTGAAGTACGGCTTAGAGGGATCTTTGCGGCCGTAGAGAGTGCCCTTCTTGTTCCAGAATAGGTCCACAGCACTGGGATCCTCCTTGACCGCCTCCTCAGACAATGGCTCGAGGGGGCCCTGCAGCTTCTCAGCCCACTGACTGTCGTACGCCACTTTGTCGAGTCCATCGGGGTCACTGTGCTGTTTCGCATATTCCTCCTGGACTTGGACAGTGCGCAACTTGACAATCTCGTTGAGCAGTTTGCGAACGTCGCTGCGGGTGGCCCGCACCTTAGCCGGGAGCTCTTCTAGCGGGGTCTGTGCGACATACTGCTCCACCACCTCTGCGATCCGCGCATGATCCTCTTCACTCAGCTCTGTGGGGGTGGCAGAGTCTGCGCCAGCTTCGACGCCATCGAGGGTCTCGGGCTTTGCCTGCTCGGGGCCCTCAGCGGTCTCGGCAGCGTCAGAGCCTTTCTCACTCGCTGGCTGAGCTGTCTTCTTGCCAGTGACAAGCTCAAGCACACGCAGCTGCTTGGCGTGGATCTCGGGGCCGTGGGCGTCAGCAATAGTGCCAGTGGCCTCAAACTCGCGTTGGGCCTCAAGGACCTCTGTCAGCGCAGCCTCGCTGTTGACGTCGGCAAGACGCTCCTTCATCTCCGCGAGACGGGCCTCGTTCTCTTTGATGGAGCTGAGCCTGTGCTTCTCGGGGTTGCGCAGCTTGATCTTGAGGTCCTTTGCGCGCTGGATGTCCCACATCTTGCGGGGGTCGCGGCGAGCGCGCTCAAGGAAACGGTTGTACTTTTTGATGTTGTGGTTCTCCACTTTGACGGCCTCAGTGAGTCCAGGCTTGGTGCGGCCCATGGCGTAGAGCACACGCTCGGGTTTGACGGAGAACACGTCGCCTGGCGCGAGCTCGTAGCTCGGATGCTTCATCTGGACGCCGTTGACGTAGACGTCGCCCGCGAGGATGAACTGGCGGGCCTGGCGCGCGCTGGCCGCAAACATGGCGCGGAAGACGGCAACATCAAGACGCTTCTCGAGCACGCCAAACGTCTGCAGCGCGAGCGGCGTGGTCTCGTCCCGCTTGAGATACGAGTCCAGCTGCGCCACGCCCTTGAGCTTCGGCTCGAACAGCGTCTGCCAGCGCTTTTCGGTGAGGAACTCGCCGTGGTAGGCCCGGGTCCGTCGCTTGGCGTTGAACTTTTGCTGGTACAGCGTCTGATTCAGGTAGTGCTGCTCGTTCTGGATGTACATGTTGTACAGGTTGATCTTGTTCATGGACGAGCGCACCGTGCCGCGGTGCAGCGACTTGAGCGGGATGCTGCTCCGCCGCGTCATGGTTCCCCGTGCTGGCCTCGTCGCTTCGACGGTTCCGAGAGTGAAATTTCACCGCATGCGCGATGCCAATATCAACTCTGTGCACACGCGCGGGTGGCAAAAACCATCAACCATGGCGGCGACGGAGTGGACGGTGGACCAGGAGACAACGCTGTTCAAGGCCATATGCCGCTACAAGCCGGCGGGCATGCACCGGCACTTCCGGATGCTCTGCGTCCACGAGATGGTCAACAACAGCAACGTCCCCGGCGTCTCGCAGACGCCCCGCAGCATATGGGCCAAGCTGGACACCTACTACAACCTGGCGGGCCTCAACGAGCTCGAGGACGGCTCGGACGACGACGACGACGCGCGGCGCGAGTTCGAGCTGCCGTGGGAGGAGTACGGCCCCCCACTGCGCAAGCACTCGACCAGATCCAACACATCCGTTGGTACAACGTCAGAGACGAACCACGGGAGTGCCTTTGGGTGAATCACAACCGTGTCT
>JANJPH010000226.1:0-17475 GCA_030407195.1 [Candida] tunisiensis
CGAGAGTCTGATAACTTCAGAATAAGATCAAATTACTAACACTGAACTCGCGGAGCGAAGATAATCGGCGAGCAAAATATGATCGAGCCAAATGCGGTGGCGCAAGTGCTAGACTGGAATTGCTGTCGAACTGAGAATGCGAAGAGGCTCTTCTTATAGACGGAGCCAGAGGCGGGAGGCCGCCCTGATGGCGCCTCGACGAGGCGGAACGCCTCGGATGTCCGGAGATTGCGGTGCGATGATCCCACCGTTGATCCTGTCACGTGGACATATCACGTGTCGTATACAAATTGTCCACAAGTAGGCTCAGAACCCTTACATTCTGGAATTTCGGGCATTGTGGCCGAGTTGGTCTAAGGCGCCAGACTCAAGAGATGACTAAGCTCTTAGCGCGTTTAGCGTTGTATTCTGGTCTCGTAAGAGGCGTGGGTTCGAATCCCACCGATGTCAATTTTTTTTTGTTTGTCACGACAATCTGGGCTAGGTGATTGCGAGAAAACCCGTCTATTCTTCGTGTCTTTGTACATTGAACAGTGCGTTCCAGAGGTCTTCCGGAGGCACCACTTCGCCTCCGGCGCGTCCTTTCTTCACCATGCTAGCCATTGTCTTCGTCATGTCCTCTGAAACAGACTGGCGACGCCGCTTGTCCAATGCCAGATCTAGAACACTCTCCTCGACGGTACCCCGGATAGTGAAAAGCCACACGGTGGTCCGCTGTTTCTGCCCAATGCGGTGTATACGAGAGATGGCTTGCGCCTCAAGAGCAGTATTCACCAATGGCTCACACAGATAGACATGCGTGGCGTTCACCAGAGTCAGGCCCGCACTCTCGCTCCTAGCATTCAGGAAAAAGACAGGCACAGAGCAGTCCTTATTGAATCTGTCAAGGCCCTTTTGAACTGTCGCATACGCGATATGATTCCAGTCAAACGCGGTCATCAGGAGGTTCAGCATGTCGGTCCATTGCGAAAATATTACCACCTGAGCAGTGGGGTCGGTCTTTCTCAACCACTGAGTTAGCAATTTTGTCACGAGGCCACCACGAAGTACCACTCACTAAAAGGTGCTTTATAATCGTGTCGACCTTCGAGCCAAACCAAGTGTTGGCAGTCTGGATCTCTTTGAGTGCCCGGACCAAGCTTTTATCGGGGCGTTCATAAAGTTCTGCCACGCTCCCGCGCTGGCGTTCATTGCCAGCCTCTGCTTCATCATGCTTTGTCAATATGTCAGCTGGGCGATACGAAAAGCTGTACACCTCATCCCGTCGAAGTTTGTTTTTGCACAATGGGCAAGAGCCATGAGTGGCAAACCAAACAGTAAGACACTGGCGACAGAACTGGTGGCCGCACACGGTGAAAGACCCAATGTAGAATGCCGACTGACAAATCACGCAGGTGCGGTCCTCCTCTGAAGGGATGTCCCCCGTTGCAGTATTTCCGAGTGTTTCGAGGTATCTGAGCCGCCCTGTCTGCTGGTTGATGCGCGGGAGCAATGATTCCTCCTCTCCCACCATTTTGGCCTCCATTCCGCGTAGGTATTCCTGCTCGCGCCACAGCTGTGCATCAGGCACTTCGAGGGGAAGAACGTTATCCGAAATAGCCTGAAGCTGGCGATAGTAGTCCAATCGCGCATTGTAGAGGTCACTAAAGAATCCGTTCTCCTTCTTCAACTGCTTCACTTGTTCACGTTGCTCATCAAATAACCTGCGGCATTGCGCCACTAGCTTTGTCAGCATGGTCAGCTCCATGTTCGATCTGGCATCAGCTGAGCCAGATAACTCAGTCATCAAGCGTCGCATACGACCAAGGCAGGCCCGCAACGAGAGCTCGCTGGCTCTTTCAGGAATTGGTCTCAATGCCAAACGCAACGCCTCAAGCTTTTTCTCCAGCGCGCTCCGTTTGTCCTTGCTCTTCACACGACGCTCGTTGATGCGTTCCACATGCTGGAGGGTCTCGCGCGTGCCGTTGATGGCCTCATCGCGGTCGGAAGCTATTTTGTGGAGCGCCTCCATGTATAGGTAGCCGAATTCTTGGGCGTCCAGGGACTTCGCGTACTCTTCGCCGTCGGGATCGGCATCGCGGTCAACCAAGTCACCAGAGAGCAGCTTGATGAGGTCTTCGCGCCATTCGTCAATGACGTCTGCTTGACGGTTCAATCTCTCTCCCAAATTTTGCACATCTTCAAGGACCGTACGACTTTCAATCCCGACTGCGACGGTATCTTCTACTGTTGCGTCATCCATGACGAGAAACTTCTGGAATTCCACTCGGTCACCCAAGCGTTCTAGAAGAGCCTCCACCTTCGCGATGGGATCCTGCAGAATTTCTCGGCGCAAACTCTCGGCAGTCTCATAGTACTCTATCTCCTTCTTCCTGTGATCTTTCTCGTACTCAGTTTCGGGTTCTAGGGACGGAACTTCTGTCTCTGCCTCCTTTTTGCCTCCAATCACTTCCTGAGACGACTCATTTTTGCAAACCAAGCTGGGGTCCGAGGCCCCAGAGATCACATTAGACTCCGACGCATCTCGGGGAGCAATGCGGGCTTCCATGGAGGCTTGACAGAGCTGGTAATGGGCTGTAGCGATGCAGAAGTGACACCGATGAAGAAACTCGAGCCAGGAATGAAGACGAGTTTTATGTGCCTTGCCACGCGCCTCATCTCGCTCATCGTCATCTTTTTGCTTAGATTCGCCCTCAGTCTCCTCCGCACGGACTTCTGAGGCTCGTTGCTGCCGCTTTAGCTTTTCTTCACGCTTTTGCAGCCAGACAGCATATGCCTCTCGCAGCCGTTGAACCTCAGCTGTAACACTTAGCATGATGTTGTGCCAAAGGTCGAGAGCACGTTGGGGCGTATGCTGGCGCTCATAGATCTGACAGCGCGTTGCCTTACAGGTCAAGTAACGCCGTCGGTCGGCGAGGAGCTCGGACTGGGCAGTTTCTAGCATACCTTCAAGGACTTGTGTGACAGTGCTGAGCTCTCCGCCGCCTAAGTATTCCTTATTACCAACACCCACCACTGCATGTGCACATGTCTGGCGAAGACGCGTGAGCCATTTCGCCAGCAAAGGCAGCGTTCTCTTGTCGAAATCTGGAGCGGTAACTGCACCTTCCTGGACCATCTGTCCAACCAGTTGACCCTGTTCAGTGAAGCCACACTCGTTGAGAAATTTTTGGTAGAGGTGATCATAATTGGCCTGCTCGACAGGAGTGAACGGTACTGAGATGAGTACACGTCGCTGCGGTGGGATCGTAATCTGCTCTGCAACCATGTCTTTTGTGTGGCGCAGCCCTAGTGTCGCAAAGACCTGTTCAAACTCTGCCGGACTGGACACCAAGGTGTTCCAGTTCCTTTGCGAATCAGCGAACGGGAATAACCGGAGAAACAGTATTATGCCGTAGAGGTCCTTCAGGTCGCCTTTGACGGGTGTTCCCGAAACACCCCACGCATGTACACGCGGAACCATCCGCGCCACACGGGCCGCATTCGTGACGCCGCTATTGACCATCTGTACCTCATCGAGCAATACTCGCCAGAACTGCAGTTGAACTAATGGCGACTGGAACTCGGCGCGCTTCTCGTCTTCGCCCATCGCTGCACCGCTCTGAACCGCCACAGTGCGCGCCGGGCGCCGTGTAGGATTGTACACTGCGTAATGCATCTCGCGTGATATGACGGAGTATGTGGTTATGACCACGTCGTACTGAGCCACATCAGCCTCAGTCAGGAACGCCGGTTCCTCCTCACTAATGTCGCGGCCATCTGGATTGAGCCCTGCTTTTGCTTCCCGCGCCTCCCTCGCTGCCCGAACAGCCCTGTTGATTTTGTACTTGCCTTCGTACAAGAGGACAGAGAGACTTGGCGCATGGTTGTTGAGCTCTGTGATCCATTGAGTACAAATAGAGTCAGGTGTAATGATAAGAGTCGTCTTTGCTGCGGATACCGACCGTTCGAGGTATGGATCCCACACGCGGTGGCCGAAGTCGCGGCGCCGATTCAGCAGCATCAAAGCAATCATCTCCACAGTCTTGCCGAGACCCATCTCCTCGGCCAGAATAGCCTGAGCAGGAAGCAACTCAGCCTGGGCCCGCTCCGCTTGCACGCCTGACTCCATGATGTCTGCTGTGCACACAGCTCCAGTGTAGCGATTGACCCACACACCGTCGTGTTCGGAGAAACCACACGGTGGACTCACGACAAAGTCCCGTATGGAGGGGTCCAGCGGAGCGATACTAGCGCCTGGTTCAGTGCTGTCGAAGTCAAGTCCTTCCTTTCGGAGGCACCACCGGACACTTTCCCGTTGAAATGGTAAAAGCCGGCTCTCGAGATCAGGAGCTTGAATGGCGTCTGGGGCGGGCAGGTTCGGATGACGGCAGATGCTGTTGTAGAAGTCGCGCGGCGTCACCTCTGTGTCGCCAACGCCTACACGGGCCGGGAATGCTAGCCCGACAAGCTCCTGAACTATTTTGAGGTTGGAAAGCGGAGGCCCATAGTAGGAGTTCCTGCAATGTATGGAATAGCTTACCTGGATGCCGGCCGCGCTCAAACTCAAGACTGGTCCCTGTACTTTGACGGTGGTCACCTTCTGTTTCATCCTGGCGAGGGCCTCCAGCAGGGCGACCTCTGCCGCGATTTGGGGAGAAACAGGCGTGGCAAATAATGGCGCCGTCGCAACTGGTTCGCTGTTGGTACGAGCTCGTTTACGGCCCTTCATCCGACGAGGGACAGTGATCTTTGGTGCAGCTTTGCCTTTCTCGTAAACCAGGAGGAGGGGATCCGATGCCGCGGGATCGAGGGCCAGATCAACTGTCACTTTACCCTTAGGGATGCTGCCGGGCGGAAGTGGAGGCAAAACAGGCTCAAACGTCCGGGACAGCACTGTCACGAACCGACTGCCGTCGTCAGCCGCCTGTCCCGCCTCCCAAGAGGTGGAGGCCCGCGAGAGAAGGTCGCATATCCGGGGGAGATCCATGTCAGCGACCTCAGAGGCGGTCAACGCCACAGTGACGGGCGCAGTCTCGGCAAGAACGGCCATCCTGGACGTCGTCCAAGACTGGTACCTCTAGTCTCGAGGGCCCTTGAAGTCGCGTAACTTGAAGTTTTGCCCTCCGCGGTTTCTAGGACTTCATGTCTTGACGTGCATGCAGACATCATCGGTCACGTGAGCGCGAGCCACCCGTTATCACGAACAAAAAACACTGTTATACAAAAATGCTATAGCTCCTTGCGTTGCCGCTTCTTGGCTCTGTCCCAGACGGAGGTGCCACGCTTCTTCCTGGCCGTTGCCTGGCTGACGTCGCCACCAAAGTGCCAGTCTTCGCCGAAAAATGTATCACCCTGTCGCCGCTTCTTCTTTTCGCGCATCTTGTCCTTCTTGGTCTGCACCAGACGCGTGTAGTTGGCCTCCTCGTAGTCGCGGACCTCGCTTTCCTTGCGGCGGTCGCGGGCCGTCTTCTCGCCGCCGCGCCCGTGGTTCACAATGGTGGTGCCGATGGACGGCTCAGCCGTCGGGGCAATCGAGGTCTCCTGAAGATACTCCTCCATGGTAGCGTTTTTCCGCGCCCGCCGTTGGGCCTTGTATTTGTCGGCACGCTCGTTGTACGGGGTCACAGCCGAGATCTTGGGCGCCACGTACTTTTCGCCTGGCTTTGCAGCGGCAGCCTCGGGCTTGGATCCCTGGAGCAGGCGCGGATTCGGCTTGAACTTGAGCGCCTCGTCCTCCGACTCGTCTGACGACGCTTCGCTTGCGTCCTGCGGCTTGCTGTCCTCATCGTCGTCACCTGCGGCCTCTGCCCGCCGGTCGGCGTCCTCCTTCTCGCGCTGCTGCTTCTTGAAGGTCCGGACGACCTTCTCGATCTGGTATGCGATCCGGGACTCGAGGCCCGCGACGCCGCGTTCCATGGTGACCCGCTGGACGACGGTGTTGCGGATGGCCTCATCGCGCAAGGCGTTCGTTTGCGCCAGCTCTGCGGCGTCGTCGGCGGGATCCAGGTCGGCCCGCTTAACGTTTGCCAGAGATATGAGCACGAGGCTCTGGAGATACGACAGCAGGGCGTGGTTCTTGAGGGACAGGAGCGAGATGCCGCTGAAGCTGCGGTCCAGGAGACCGGTGTCCTGCGAGAGAGGTGCCGCCGCCTCCTCGACGCCGGCGGCAGACGATACCACGGCCTCCAGAGCGCTGTCCATGGCGGTGTGGTGCTTTGTGTCCGTCGTCGTTTGCCACCGAAATTTTTCAGCCGCTGGCGCTGCAGGGGCCCGCATGCTTACCCTGACTGTGCGACGCAGGGGCCCGCATATATTACCCGGATTTGATGCAGGGGCTGCATGGACGCTACCCGGCTCTGTGTTAGAAAAAAAAATTGCCGGCGGGGCCAGCGAAGCTCTCGAACGCCACTGTCACGACACCGCCATGCCCCAGAACGAGTATATCGAGGACCACATAAAGAAGCACGGACGGCGGCTCGACTATGAGGAGCGCAAGCGCAAGCGCGAGGCCCGCGAGGGCAAGAAGATCGCCGCGGACGCGCAGAACCTCCGCGGGTTCCGGGCCAAGATGTTCGCAAAGAAGCGGTACGCCGAGAAGGTGGCCATGAAGAAGAAGATCAAGCAGCACGAAGAGAGCAAGGTCGCCGGACCCAGCAAGCCGCGCGACGACGGCGAGGCGTTGCCGACATACCTGCTGGACCGCCAGCAGCCCAACGCGGCCAAGGCGCTCAGCTCGTCCATCAAGCAGAAGCGTCTCGAGAAGGCAAACAAGTTCAGCGTGCCGCTGCCGAAGGTGCGGGGCATCTCCGAGGAGGAGATGTTCAAGGTCGTCAAGACGGGCAAGCAGAAGCACAAGGCATGGAAGCGCATGATCACAAAGCACACGTTTGTGGGCGAGGGCTTCACGCGGCGGCCGGTCAAGCTGGAGCGCATCATCCGGCCGTCTGCGCTGCGGCAGAAGAAGGCCAACGTCACGCACCCGGAGCTCGGCGTGACGATCAGCCTGCCGATTCTCGGGGTCAAGAAGAACCCGCAGTCGCCCATGTACACGCAGCTCGGGGTGCTGACCAAGGGCACCATCATCGAGGTCAACGTGTCGGAGATGGGGCTCGTCACGGCGGGCGGCAAGGTCGTGTGGGGCAAGTACGCGCAGATCACGAACGAGCCCGACCGCGACGGCTGTGTCAACGCCCTTCTCCTTGTATGATTCATGACGGCATGTATATTAGGCATATATTGATTTTGGCTGTGTGGCGTTGCTGGGCGGCGTGGGTCTGGTTGTGGCGTTGCCGGGGCGACGCTGGTCCGCGGTTGCGGCGTTGCCCGGGCGACAGCCGCACCGGACGACCGATCCGGCAGGTGCCACCGCACGGGCGCTGGGCGATTGGCGGGGCGACGGGTTTTGCCACCGGATCTCGCTGCCCCGACGACCGCCTGCGGGCGCCAGGATAGGCAAGTCCCAACGGCCGTCGCCGGGGCGACGCGCCCGATGCGGAAAGTCCCAGTTGCACATGGATTTTGCAGACTTTTAGCGCCGACTGGCGCGTTTTGCGGCGCACGCCCCACGGCAGCCCCGCGGTCCGCCCAAAAAGTGTGGCAAGCCGCGCGGCGCACACGTCGGTCCGCAGCGTAAAACGCATACCTCCCAACTCCCACTCAAGCGCCCAACCTCGACCGTTTAACCCTCGCGGTGCACACGACGACACACACAGCGTGGCGAGCGTGCGGGCATCACCAGGCGTGTCGGGCCACGAGTCAGGACCATGGCCTCTACAGCGAGCTTCTACTACGACCAGGCAGGTCTGCTCGCGATCTGCGACGCCATCGAGAGCGTCGAGGGCATCCCGCTCACAGCGCTCCAGCAGCGGCCAGGCGCCGCCCCTCCCTACGACGGCCTTGTGTCTGAGCTGGCGAAATCGCGCGACGCGTCTCGGCCAGCGGCGTCGGCGCCGTACGCAAAGCCAGCTGCCGCTGGAGAAACAGCCAAGGACGCGGCAGGCCGGACGGTGGCGGCAGCAAAGCCCTCGGACGACCAGAAGAAGCAAAACGGCGTTGAGAGCCGTGAGGCGAACGGCGGGTCCGCATCGCCTGCCGACGGCAAGGAGAGGGCCTCCTCGACAGGACCGCCCTACGCATATCCTCCGCCTGGCGAGACTGGGACACCAGATGCGGGCCAGGCACAGCACCCATATCTCAACCACAACCCCACACACACAGCCAGCGGCTATGCCTACAGCGGGTCGCCAGGCTCGGGCAGCAGCAACAACTACGGCAATCTCATATACGGGCCACCTCCAGGCTTTGCACACAACCACCAGCACCACGGCGCCGACTTTCACCTCAGCAACATCAATCTGCCGGCGGGCCACCAGGCCGACGGGCGCGCGGCGTACGGTGGCCAGGGGCCGCCCACGCCCGCAGCGCAGCACGGGACGCTGACGCCACAGGGCACGCCGCAGCTGCCGCGGCCGCGGCCGACGCCCAAGAACACGCGTCAGCACACGCCGACGGATCCCACCAAGGTGTACAAGTCGGAGGACTGCCACATTTGCGGCAAGACGTTCAAGGGCCCGAAGGCGTCGACGCACAAGCAGCAGCACATCAAGCGGTGTCATCCGGACGACTACGTGCCGAAGCGGGGTGGCAAGAAGCGGGTTATACCCGATCCTGGCGCGCTGATGCAGCAGGGGTCGCCGCCGTACGGGACGCAGTACCGGCCATATTGAGTGTAGTGTGCGCCGACAGCACGGAGGCGACGCGACGTGGCGGCGGAGCAGCCACTGCTCTGCCACTGCGGGACGGCTGATCGCGCACGGCCACATTGCGGCCATGGCTAATGCCGGGCTGTGAGCCCGGGCCTATTTATATAAGCTCATTGGTCCAGCTGTATACTATTGCTAATGTGAGGACACGAGCCGAGCCTAATACATGGTCATTGTGGCGGGTGGGCGCTGTGGCGTCGAGACATGGGTGGACGCTCTTGGCAACGCGTAGACATAGGTGGACGGTATGTGGCGGTGCGTCAGGCCGACAGCGGACGTATTGTGGCGTCACGCAGGCAGGGGTGGCCGTCCAGTGGCAGCGGCCGTGGCGTCATCGTGGCAGCTGAGACCTGCGCCGTGCGGCCGACCGACGCTACAAACAGGCGTCGCCGGACATTGCGGAGACGGGCCGAGCGTCGGGGGCCTGGAGGCGACGGCCCGGACGCTGGCGGACGCCTGGCTAGCTGGTCGGCCGGCATGCGGTGCGGCGTCCGTCCGGGGTTTGCCGGCACGGCTGGCGGCAGCGATACCCCGCTTTTTGCACGAACGGCCACCCCGGCCGGCCGACGACATGCCTGCCCGTGCCCGGGCGGACATGGTGTCAGGCTGGCATTGCATCGGCTCGTCGTCCATTCCTTTTTTTTTTTTTTTTTGCTTCCTCGACTAGCGGTCGCCCCAGCGTGCACTAGGCATTTAGACTTTTTGCGGGGGATTTCTCGAGACTCAAAGGCCGGCCAGGCGGACGCAAAGGCGGCACTCAGCTCTACACACACAGCGCTGTTCCAAGCGGGACGCCAGCCGGACGAGCTAGGTCCGCCCCATCTCCAGGTTCTGCAGGATTTCCGGGACTCCGACAGGTCGCCAGTTACCCAGGACACCGACAAGCCAGGCATCACGACACCGGGCACCACGAAACCAGAGCCAAAAGACACAGACCCGACGAACTCTCCTTGGCGGCGGCCTATAATGCGCGATGAAGAGCCCAGAGGTGCCAGCTAGCGGTGGAGACCACTCGCCGGGCGACGGCTCGCCCGCCACCGGCAAGCGGAGGTCGCGAAAGGGCCTTGCCAAGCAGTACGAGTGCAAGGAGCCGGGCTGCGGCAAGATGTTCACCCGTCTCGAGCACCTGTCGCGCCACCAGCTCAACCACGCTCCCAAAAAGATCTTCCAGTGCGACCGGCCCGGCTGCTCCAAGACCTTTGTCCGCGAGGACCTCAAGCGACGCCACGAGGAACGCCACAAGCAGCGTGAAATGCAGATCTTGCAAGAATGGGGCTCCACGGGAGCGTCGCCCGAGTCGCCGCACAAGCGGCCGCGCACCGACCCTGTTGTCGGCCTGCCCGAGAGCAGCGTCCGCGGCAACGGCCTCACGCCGGGGTCAAACCACCTCTCGGGGCCCGTCCAGAGGTATCCACCCCACGTGTACGATCGCGTCCCGTCCCCCGGCCGGATGCCAGCTCCCGTGGCCGGCGCCCCACCCGGCTACGGTGCGTTGCCACCGCCGCAGGGCTACGACCAGCCCGAGTATCGTCCCGATCCGTTCCTGGGTAGCGGCGGGACGCCCACCGTGCCACAAACTGCGCAGCACTTGACGGGCAGCCCTGGCTTTGCGAGCGCTCCGACAAACCCGCCCCAAGCATACCCCAACGCTGGCTATGGGCCGCCACTCCCACAAGGATACGAGGGATACGCCCAGCCAGCGAACGCGGGCAATCCACCGACCGACCTTCTGTCGTGGCTGTTCAGCGACCAGCTCGCGCCGGGCAATGGGTTTGGCGACATTTTGTTTCCTCAGCCCGCTGCTTACACCAACCTCGAGTCGCCCATGTCCCTCCCGAACCTGCTGACGCCGCCATCGCCGCCCGAGGAGGTCACCATGAGTGCAGCCAAGCGAGAGGGCCTTCTGCAGCTGATCCCAGAGCTCGAGTCGCACCCAGACTCCGAGCTGACATTCCTCCAGCGGTACATATCAAAGTACTGGGAGTGCTTCCACCCCCAGTACCCCATACTTCACAAGCCGACGTTCCAGGCCGACCAGACACCGCACGGCCTGCTGTGGGCGATGATCCTGCTTGGCGCAGCGTTTGACAACGCCGATGACTTTGCAGAGAAAATTGCCACCCCGTTGCGGTGGCTCCTGTTTGGGTCTCCAGACTTTCATCCCCCGGCAAAGCTGTGGGTTGTGCAGGCTCTGCTCCTGCTGGAGATGTTCGAAAAGACGCTCACGAATCGCCGCCTCCACGAGCGAGCACACCTGCACCATGGCACGACCATCCAGCTGATCAGACGTGGTAGCCTGCTGATGGGCGGCACCGACTCTCCACGGGAGAGCGACCCATGGAAGCGATGGATCGACTCCGAAGCTACAAAGCGGGCTGCGCTGCTAGCATTCATATTGGACGTATTTCACGCGACGGCGTTTGGCCATGCCATCGTAATGTCGGTCCACGAGTTCCGAATCACGCTGCCGTGCATCGACTCGCTCTGGGAGGCGTTCCCGAATGAAAAGGGTGTCAACATACCGAGAGCCACTACTGTGCCGCTCCTGACTGCCCTCAAGCGCACCCTGAACAAGAAGACAGTAAAGACAGGGCCATTCGGAGCAAAGGTTCTGTTCGCGGGGCTGCTGTCTATATCGAACCAGATGCAACAACGTGACATACAGATCTCGTCCCTCGGCTGGGGCGCGTTCAAGGAGACGTGGCGAGACATTCTAAGCCCTGCGTACGAGTTCTGGAAGCATGACTTCCAGGCTCGTGCAAAAGAAGAGATGGAGGAAGAAAGGCAAAACAATGAGAACGGGGAACTCCTCACTTCGGCCGCCACCCCCATGAGTGGATCTGTGCGCGCTAGCTCTATCCTCAATGACCCTCTCTACCAGATGCCGTTTTACCGCCTGGCTCACATCACCATGCGCATCAACGTCCACGACCTGCAAATATTCGCCGGAGCACCAACGATGTTGACACAGCCTATCAAGGGTCCTGACTATGAGGCTGCGAAGAAGCGGGTCCGGGACTGGGCCCGAAGTTCAGCGGGTCGTGAGTCTGTGTGGCACGCCATTCGCATGCTTTACGACACGTACATCGCTGAAACTGCGCACACGGAGGCGTCCAACTCGTTGTCGCACTCAGTCGTCGCAGCTCCTGCCAGACAAGGCGGACAAGCAGGCGCAGGAGCAATGGGAGCTCCAGGGCGGGTCAGTACCACCAACTCTTCAAACCAGAGCACCCCTGCGTACCGACGGCGGTCACTCTCACAAATAAGCGTGAGTAGCAACTACACCACGTCTTCCCTTGGTGCGTCGTCGTTCAGTCCGTCGAGTCCACTCGGTCCAGCGGGCCCTGACCACCATCGAGTCAAGTACGATGCTTCGCGCGATCCAATAAGCAACCGCGCACAGATAGTGTTCCTGAGCGCACTGGTGGTGTGGTGCTATGGGTTTTGCCACGAGGGTCCCGAGAGTCGGTTGCTGGTCAATGTCGCACGCCAGGTTGTGCAAACGGACGATTCGGACGACGAGAAGGTGGAGAGCAAGGACGGAGACGGCGAGGCGGACAACCCTTGTGCAGTGCGGGAGCTCACACTTGAGTCAGAGTTGCAGCGATATCCGGCGAAAGAGGATGGATACCTTTGGTTGTACCGCATCGCGAACTTGTACAAGTCGCCATCGGACTTCTCGACACACGGCAGCGCAAAAACAGGCATCAACCACACGGTTGGCGTGCTCCGGTTAGTGAGGGACAGCTTGCGAGCGAGCAACTGGGAGATCCTTCAAGAGTCAAACCGGCTGCTGCTGCACTGTGTAGACCGCGCTCTTGGCCGCAACGAGAAGTACAAGTGCGACTACATGTTCAACCCGCGCAGGCGGACGTGACTATTAATGACCTGACGACAGAATAAACGTGCAGCCACGGGTGTGGCAGGAATTGTATCTATTAATCTTGCTCAGCAATGGCGACTAGGCGCTCGTCGATTTCCTCAGGCGTGAGCTTGCGGAACTCGCGACTGCCGTCGATGCCTACAACGCCGATTTCTATGTCGTTTTTGCGGAAATCCACGCTGAGGACGTTGCTGAGAGAGGTGATGGCTGTTTCCACAACCTCCTTCCAGTCCCCGGAGGCGTGCTCCTTCTTCTTGAGCTTCTTCTCGAGGTAGTTCATCGCCTCCTGCTGTTTGGGGCCAGTGGCGGTGGCCTTGTAGCCCACGTAGTAGCCGGCGGGGTCGCACTTGAACAGCAGCGGTCCGCGCTCGTCGTCGACCGACACAAGCGTGATGGCGATGCCGAGCGGTCGCATGTATGCCCGCTGGGTGTATATCTGATTGATGTTGGCGATGCGTTTTGCCAGCACGTCGCAGGGCATTTCGTAGCCGTACTTGTAGCGGAACTCGGCTGCCTCGCTGCGAGCGCGTGTCACGGCGGCCCGTGCGTCGGGGATCTGGCCCGTGACCACGCAGCCGATGCCTGGGCTGATCTGGAAGATGTAGCTTATGCTGTCCGGGTCCAGCAGCTTGTCGGGCACCTTCTTCTGCGAAATGACGACGGCGCAGTCCTTGCCACGGAGGCCAATTGACGTGATGTTTGCCGACGTGATGGCCTTGAAGGCGTACTCCACCTGGTAGAGGCGCCCCTCGGGCGAGAAGATCGTGATGTGCCGGTCAAACCCGGCGCTGCCTGACATGTTGCCGCTGTGCTCTCTGTGTGGCGAAGGTTGTCGTCGTTTTGGGGCGACTCTGCGGGATTACCCTGGCCGCGTCGCTACCATGTCCCTATCAGAGCATCGCTACCAGCCGCATCGCTACCAAGTGAGTACGATTAGCATCGCTACCAAGAACACCCTTAGCGCATCGCTACCAAGTCAGCAACTCTTCCGTTGCCACCGCTGCCAAGACAACCACCTCGACTCTCGCCATGGTGGTCGAAACATGGGACACGCTGACGTTCGACGGCAAGACCACCGACCATGCGCCGCTCTACGTGGACGCGACGACCGAGCGGCGCCCCCGCGTGTCGTATCACTTCAACGAGGAGGTCTCACACTTTCACTTTGGCGTGCGCCACCCCATGAAGCCGTTCCGGCTCATGCTCACGGACCATCTCGTCCTCAGCTACCGCATACACGAGCAGATGGAGCTCTACCGGCCCCGGCGCGCGACGCGCGACGAGATCCTGGCCTTCCACGCCGAGGAATACATTGACTTTCTCCAACGGGTCACCCCCGACAACGTCAAGGAATTCACAAAGGTGTTTCAAAAGTTCAACATCGGCGACGATTGCCCGATCTTCGACGGAATGTACGACTACTCGAGCATCTACGCCGGCGCGTCGCTGGATGCCTCGAGGAAGCTACTCGCCGGCCAGTCCGACATTGCCATCAACTGGTCCGGCGGCTTGCACCACGCCAAGAAGTTCGAGGCGTCCGGTTTCTGCTATGTCAACGACATTGTCCTAGCGATCTTGAACCTTTTGCGGTACCACCCGAGGGTGCTGTACATCGACATCGATCTCCACCATGGCGACGGGGTCCAGGAAGCCTTCTACGCCACTGACAGAGTCATGACGCTCAGCTTTCACAAATACAACGGCGAATTCTTCCCCGGCACTGGCAACTATGACGAGACAGGCACTGGACCGGGCAAACACTACTCTCTCAACGTCCCTTTGCGCGATGGCATCGACGACGAGTCCTACATTCGCCTGTTCAAGTGCATCCTTGACCCCGTTTTAACGTCCTTTCAGCCATCAGCGATCGTCCTTCAGTGCGGTGCCGACTCTCTAGGGTGCGACCGGCTCGGGTGTTTCAATCTCAACATCCGTGCGCATGGCGAATGCGTTAAATACACAAAAAGCTTTGGCATACCGACTCTTGTGGTAGGCGGAGGCGGATACACACCGCGCAATGTTTCTCGTCTGTGGGCGTACGAGACCTCGATATGTCTTGACGTGGAACTTGATCCAAAGCTGCCCCAGACAATGCCATATCTCAAGTATTTTGGGCCTGACTACTCGCTCCATCCGAATCTCGCCGGCAAAGTTGACAACAAGAACAATCGCCGCTACTTGGAGACAGTGCGGATGCAAGTACTAGAGCAGCTGAGGTACCTCAACGGAGCACCGTCTGTCCAGATGCAGGAGATCCCGCCGGACATTCAGGGCATCTCTGAAGACACTAAGGACGTGCAGGAAATGGACATGGGGTCAGACTCAGACTTTGATCTGGACGAAGACGAGTGGGAGGCCAGCTTACGCGCACAACGCGCAACCAAAGACGCAGCCCGACGTGGTGAACTTCTCGACTGACGGGCAGTATGTATTATATTACGACTAATGACGCTACGACATCCACTCAGTATTTTAAAATGGAATCGTGTCTACATTCCAAGATGAGTCGTTGGCCCAGCTAGCGCGAATGCGGGACGCTGAGGCTTCGGCGCTGGCAACGCCATTCGCCTCAAGCTCTGCGAGGGTCGCTAGCACAAAGCGACGGTGTCCGAGGTCTGTTACGTACAGACCGGCAGTCAGTACAGCAGAGTGAAACATCATGGACTTTGTGTTCGACCAGTCAACACGTTGCAACCAAGCCATCAGCGACTCCAGCGAGGTGCGGACAACAGCTGACTCAGTGGGCAATTCCAGGAGTTCTTTATACACTGCAAGCATAGCGGTCTCGCAGCTGGCCATGTGGCTTACAGCAAACCACTCCGCCTCTGTGCTGACCTTGGTAGTGCTCGACGCTCTGACTTGTGCGAAAGTCATTTGCTTGGCGGTGTGGATATCCGATATGAGCCGTTCCATACGACTATTCTCGTCTGCGCCCCAATCGGACTTCAGCCGGTGACGACGCAAAATGGCAAGGTCGGAAAATATGGACACCATAGCATGCGACATTCCCATAAACACGTTGTATCCATTGTCGCGGATCAGGCCGTCAATCGCAAGACTTTGCATCGCGCCGGAATCAAGGAACACACTGAGCGAGTCGGTCAGAGTTCCGCCGTATGGGCTGCCGATGGCTGCTAGTACTTCAAAGCACGTAAACCACATTTTGCACAATGAAAGTGCACGGCTGGGCGCGGTGCGGTCGCTGCTCCGCATTTCTGCTTCGAGCATGTGCTTGGCGGCGCTCAGGTGCCTGCGCCACTCCAGTGTCTTTGTGCGGGTGTGGTCGGTGCACAGCAGCAGCAGCGTAGCGAGTGCAGGTTCAAACATCGGACTGGATGTGCTGATGGTAGTCGACGGTCCTGCGTGGTCAGGATACACAGACTCCAGCTTGCCGCTATTGAGGGCCTTGGTGAAGTACCAGCGACAGGCCCCGCCATCTTCTGGTCGACCGCGGAGCCGGAAGGCCGTGCGCGCCGCAGTGCCGAGTAGAGCGTCCAGCAGGAACCGATTTTCCGAGGCGGCAGCCATGGCAAGCAGCTCGTCACGCACAGGATTGTTGCCGCGACTGGGAGTGAAGGGCATAATGTCCACCGCAGTGCGGTGGTAAAACAGCTCCAAGTAAGGCCTGTCCTCGGGCGCGACGATCATGAGGTCAAGTGGGCGCGGAATGTCGATGATCTGGTCGTCTGGCGGCGGGTGTTCTGGAGGTGTAGGGGCTGGTGCTGGCTGCGGTGTTTCGGGTGCTGGTGTCGGCTGAGGGTATATGTAGGGCTCGCCTACGTACTGAGAATGCTCGTAGGGCTCGTCCCTCAAAGCAGAGGTCGTGGCCGGCTCTACGGGCCGCAGCACGGTGGTCAGGGCATCGGCGGGGAACAAGGCATGGGGCCGCTTGGCGCCCGAGGGAGTCGAGTCGGGCGACGACCTGCGCCGCTTCCCAGGACCCCTTGGGCTTTTGGGGACTTGTGGCGGGGGGTGGTCGAGGCTGCGGCGACGGCGGTGTGCAGTGGATGGCTGATTAGGTGGCGGAGACTCGACAAAGATATGGCTCGCATGGCTCTGACGCGGTGGCGAGGCGGTGGCGAGGGGGCCCAGATAGGGAAGATGGCCGCCAAAGTCACGGAGCGGCGCGAAGAAGCTGTGCTGGTGCTGGCCGTTGACCAAAACTGGACCGGTCCAGGAGCTGTGCCTGGACATGGCTGTGCTCGGAGGAGGGAGGCTGGTTTGGCGCGGGGGAGACGGAGTCTCCGGGATGGCGCTCAATTGGCTCGAGCTGCTGCCAGGGGAGTCTTGCAGAGTGGCAGGCTGGGGTCCGTGGCCGGATGGCTGGGGTGCAGCTCCTGGAGGGCTGGATGGGAGGCCGAAGCTACGGGCCGAGCTGAAACGGATGTTCTTTTGGTACACACACTGCTTGCCGAGACGGGAGCAGTGCCAGCACAGAGGCTTGCCCTCGTCGCACTTGAGCTTGCGCCGTTTACACTCCATACACCCGTTGCGAGAGTACGCACGCTTCTTGCGCGCGCCTCCTTCTTTGCTAGCGTCCATTTGTCATTGAGCTGGCGGGTGTGTCTGGACATGGGACCCAGGGTCGGACGGGAGCGACGCCGTGCCACGCAGCGATCAGACGCTTCGCGTGCGCTTCGTCCACCTCACGGCTGGATATTCCGTGTCTTTGCCTCTCCAAAACGGATCACATCTTAGCCTAAATAGGCACTTTTTTCCCTCCCAGCGCGGGCTGCAGAGGGCAGGCTGTCGACGGCCGGGGCCCCCTCGTGGCTGGACGGCGGCAGGGCGGCCGGCGCGCGACGGACGCGCAGCTGTCCTGGCCCTTTTGGAGTAGCCCTTTAGGAG
>JANJPH010000227.1:0-17442 GCA_030407195.1 [Candida] tunisiensis
ACGCCAGGACCCATGGGAAAACCTCTGCGCCTTCATCTGCTCTAGCAACAACAATATCAGGCGCATCTCGCAAATGGTGGCAAACCTCTGTCGTCGAGCACCTTTCGTCCCGCTCTCGAACGGACCCCAAGATGCGTCCAGACCGCTGTCCCGCGCCGTGGCCTCGCCACCGAGGCCCCCGGCCCCGCAGCCGAGCTCTCCGAGCCCCGCGAGGCCGACGAGGTCGACGTCTGCATCGTCGGCGGCGGGCCAGCCGGCCTCGCGGCCGCGATCCGGCTCAAACAGCTCGACAAGGACGACACCCTGCGCGTGCTCGTCCTCGAGAAGGCCTCCGACATGGGCGCACACACCCTCTCCGGCGCAGTCCTCGAGCCACGCGCCCTGGACGAGCTGCTGCCCGACTGGCGCGATAGCCCGCCCGACACCGCCACCCTTGTCGAGTCCGAGTCCATGAAGTTCCTCACAAAGTCGTCCGCCATCACCATCCCCGAGCCGCCCCAGATGCACAACAAGGGCAAGAACTACATCCTGTCCCTCAACCAGTTCGTCAAGTGGCTCGCAGAGAAGGCAGAGGAGATGGGTGTCGAGATATACCCGGGGTTCTCCGTCAAGGAGCTCGTCTACGACGAGTCGGGCGCCGTGAAGGGCATTGCCACAAACGACATGGGTGTCTCCAAGGACTACCAGGTCAAGGACAACTTTGAGCGCGGCATGGAGTTCCACGCCAAAGTGACGCTGCTGGCCGAGGGATGCCACGGCTCGCTCAGCAAAGAGGCCATCAAGAAGTTTGATCTCCGCAAGGACAGCGATCCGCAAACCTACGGCATTGGCCTCAAGGAGGTGTGGGAGGTCGACCCCAAGAACTTCCGCAAGGGCCATGTGGACCACGCCATGGGCTGGCCCTTGGATAAGCACACCTACGGTGGCTCCTTCATGTACCACTTCGGCGAGAATCTCGTGTCGGTCGGACTGGTAATTGGGCTCGACTACAAAAACCCATGGATCTCGCCCTACAAGGAGTTCCAGCGCCTCAAGCATCACCCATACTTTGCCAAGGTGCTTGAGGGAGGCAAGTGTGTGTCGTACGGAGCCCGCGCCCTCAACGAGGGCGGCTACCAGTCGATACCCAAGCTGGTGTTCCCCGGCGGTGCGCTCATCGGCTGCTCCGCAGGCTTTATGAACGTGCCCAAGATCAAGGGCACCCACACAGCCATGAAGTCAGGCATGCTCGCCGCCGAGGCGGCGTTCGCCAAGGTGTCTGGCGAGGCTGCAGAGTCGTCGGAGCCGGTTGTCCTCGACGAGTACGAGGACACTCTCAAAAAGTCGTGGGTGTGGAAGGAGCTCTACGAGGTGCGCAACATCCGGCCGTCTTTCCACAACCCGCTCGGTCTCTACGGTGGTATCATGTACTCGGGCCTCGACACGCTGCTGCTTAAGGGCCGGGTGCCATGGACCTTCCACCATAAGGGCACCGACGCAGACGCGACAGAGGACGCTTCCAAGCATACTAAGATCGAGTACCCTAAGCCGGACAATGAGCTGTCGTTTGACATTCTCACTTCGGTCTCGCGCACTGGCACAAATCACGACGACAACGAGCCTTGCCATCTCAAGCTGCGCAACGTGACAGCCGAGGAGCACACCAAGAAGGCCTACCCCAAGTACCAGGGAGTGGAGAACCGGTTCTGCCCAGCCGGTGTGTACGAGTACATTCCGGACGAGTCGGCTCCCGAGGGCGTCAAGTTCCAGATCAACTCGCAAAACTGCATCCATTGCAAGACCTGTGATATCAAGGTGCCCACCCAGGACATCGACTGGTGCGTGCCCGAGGGTGGCGACGGCCCCAAGTATTACATGACCTAACAGTCAGTATATAAGTGTCATTATATTCGTAACTTATTCGTTGCTTGGGCCTCTCTAGGTCAGCCACAAACAGAGCTCCTCCCGGGAGCCTGGCTCGAGTTTGGGCTCGAGTGCCATTTGCACGTCTTCGTCCGAGTGAATTGTCACGAGATCGCCGTCTTCGTCCTGATACTTGATGCGGAGCGGATTCGGCACTTCTTGTCCGCACGTCTTGACCTTGCGCACGACGCGGTCCACCAAGAGCTGGTAGCTCATCTTCACCGGCACGCTGATCTTGAACGAATCCTGTTTGTACACCAGCTTGAGCGTGATGAACTGCCGTTCTTGGGGCTTCTGAGGCTGCGACCCCACGCTCGTCGATGCCGTGTCATGGCTAGACGTCGTGGTCACGCTGCCAAAGCTAGAGTTTGGCGTGGCCGCTCGAAAGTCTGTCCCCGGCAATGGCGGCAGCGGCGGCACAAACGTCTCTGGCGAGCGCGCTGCCGCGACCTGCGACGACACGGGAATGTTGGCCAGCGAGGGGCTCGACGCAGACCTGTTGCGGCCCATCTGGTGCCCTGATGCCTGTGGCACGTGGATGCCGCCAATCACCCCAGGTGGCGGGACGAGCCCTGCCGATCGCGGGTACCCAGCACCGTTGACATGACCACTAGAACTGCTGCCTGGTGGCTGGCCGAGCTGGGGCGGCCACTGGTTTGCCGCTGGCGGTCCGACAGACGGCTTCACGAGCCGCGAGCTCGAGGCAACCGCGGGGTTGGACGCACCAGCCCCGAGTTGGAGACGAGTGCTGAAATCTTCGCTCAACGAACCATGGTGATAGGGGAAATAGCTGCTGCTGACGCTCGAGGTACGGCTCGAGGCGTCGGGCGACTCCGCGATTGGACTAAAGTGCGACGTGTCGGGCGCGCCGTTAGCCGGGCCATTGTGGCTGGCGCTGCCTCGGATAGAGTTGCCACTCGAGCTTGAGCTCACGCTTGGTGCGACGATGCTCGATGCAAACGAGTTGAGGTGCGGCGTAGGGTCAGTGTTGACCGTGGCAGCATCATCAACAATGCCATTTTCCAGCTGTGTCTCAAGCGAAGCAAACGCCTCGTCCTGGAACCGCTGGATGAGCCGCTTGATGGCTGATTCCCACTTGAGCAGGAGCTCCTCGTTGCGGAGACGCATCGAGAACGACCCCACGTCGGGGTCGCCGCGCCAGCTGATGGTCAGGAAGTAGCCGTTGCGGGTGGACGCCTCGACCTTGGTGATGTTGGCAATGTATATGCGACCCTTGAGCACCAGCGAGCTCCGCTTCTGCTGCTTTGCCTTCTTGAGACTCATGCCTTGCTTCTTGTTGCTCGACGACTCCTTGCAACACAGGATGATGGTCTCAAACAGATAGACGTGGTACTCACGCTCAAAGTCGTGCTTGGATACCGAGAACATGCCCTCGTGGAGCAGGTCGCCAAAGTCCTCTATCTTGTGGCCCTTCCAGTTGGTGACCCGCTCCTGGAGGTCCAGGATGACGGCTTGGTTCTCGACGCGCCGCTGGGTCTCGTTGATGCTCTCTGTGATGCGTTTGGTGACCTCCAGGCCGACCTGGAGGTCGCGGTAGGCCGGGCTCTGGGGCGACGTGTGCTTGATGAGGGGCTCGAGAAGGAGCGGATACTTGCAGATGCGCTGGACCGGCTTGATGAGCATGGCGGGGAGCTCAGACGGGTCGAGGATGTCGCTCAGCGGCGTGAGCTTGGCTGTCTCGGCCACGGCGTACTCTGTCGCCGCCTTGTTGTTGTGGGCAAACGGCTCGTAGACGGTGAAGCCGTCCTCCATGGCGACCACGAGCGAGCCCAGGCGCTGGCGGTCGGTCGGCAGACTGGCGTGGTACTCGAGGCCGATGAGGAACCGCCGCTGGAAGTCGACCAGCTTGTTGAGGTTGGGGAACAGAAAGTGGACCACATCAATGGACAGGAACATCTTCTCGATGAGCTTTGTCTGGTAGGCGAGCAGCAGCTCGAGGTCCTGCACGTACTTGCGCTCTGTCCGGACCAGCTCGTCGAGAACGAGCCACCGGGCGTCGCGGACGCCGCCCAGGGGGTGTGCGAGCGAGTCGGGCTCGGGGACCACACGCGGGATAAGGCCGCGGGCCTCGAGGGTGTCGACGAGCAGACGGACAGTGCGGATGACCTTGAGGAAGTCGCTGGTGTTGTCGCTGAAGACGTTGCTGATGGTGAAGAGCTCGTCGTCGCTGTAGTTGAGCTCAGCCTTGCAGCCCTGGACAAAGTCGTAGGTGCTGCGCTTGCACTGCTTGAGGTCGTCCGAGATGACGACGTTGAGCGGTGTCTTGGGCTGGAGGATGTTGAGGAGCGCGCAGAGCGAGGAGCCGAGGCGGAAGAAGCGCCACATCTGGGTGACGGGGTCGACGCGCATGCCTCGGGGGAGCGGGGCGGCGGTGATGTTGAGCTGGGCGTAGTTGGAGCTGACGCGTGCCTTGGGGCCCGGCTGCTGGTCGGCGGGGTGGTCGGGGGCGTCGCGGGGCTGGCCCGGCTGGAGGGCCATGTCGAGGAACGCGGCCATGCCGGGGACGGCCTCTAACCGCTCGATGAGGGTGCGGCACATCTGGAACAGGCTTCGGGAGGGGTCTGCGGGCGCGTTCATCTTGAGGTTGGCGGCGAGCGGGCCGGAGGGGGTGGCACCGTCTCGCACCGTCTCGCACCGTCTCGCACCGTCTCGCCCCGTCTCGCACCGTCTCGCACCGTCTCGCACCGTCTCGCACCGTCTCGCACCGTCTTTTGTGATCCCGGAAAAAATCTCCTATACTGACCTCCGACCTCCACCGCACTACCTCACTACCGAGCTAAGAGAGCAGGGAACCAACCTCAGACTTTCCTGACATCAAGTCACTCGACCCAACCGTCGTCATTGAGCGACGGACTTTACGAACGGGTACCTGAGTGTCAGCTTGTATCCCCGAGTGGCCAACCCCGCAGTAGATGAAGGAATCTCCATAACTCATGGACATACAAAATAAACAAGGTCGTCAGATCCAATGTCCAACCAAAATGTAACACCTGGGCTGGAGATCATCTACCGGAGAACGGGCTGCTGGTCTGTTTGTGGAGAACGGCAGAAAAGTCGCCTTATTTTTGTGGGGAGAAATATTGTAATAACTGGCACCAGCGCCTCATCCCAATTGAGCAAGCGATCTTGCTCGACCGGCACCTTTCATGCCTTGCTAGATCACCAGGTGCAATGTCCGAAAGCAGAGGAAATTAAAAAGCTCCCTTAGCTCAGAAACTTACAATACGCCGCTGGAAATCCGAAGCCTTTACTGAACCCATGTAGGCAAGATTTCAACTCTGGTTTGCCCACAACGAGTGCCGAAGTAGAAGTACACAAAGAAAAGGTACGATTAGGATAGAGAGAAAATCCTGAAGTGAGCCGCGAAAGAGTGACAATGCTCAGAAGGCGATCTTAAATAGAGTAGTCAAGTATGAACTCCCTTGTCGAGACCCATTACGTTTCGTTACATGGCGAGATGTTGCTGTTCTACCTATATGCGGTGCAGCTCGAATTCCCAGGGCCACGGAAGCACCCTAAAGAATACCTCGTCGGGCCAGTCTCTATGCGCACCTAACCTTACGCGCACTTTTCTTCGTGCTCGCAGTCATCCCAATGGCCTCTGGTCACTGCGCGGATCTAGTGGCATCGATCAGAAAATGGTCTAGCCTTTCGAAAAGAAAGCGAGTGGTTGGTTCTTCACTTTGCGGTCTCCACGACCGCACAGCGGTGAAGTTAATGACCCAAACCCACACACTACACAACCCGTCATAGCGATACACCGCTGAGTTCAAGTCGACGCATATGCGATCCGCGCTCCGATTGTCCTAGTCGACACTCAAATACCTACTGCAGACCCCATGGCCACTGAAGGACCTGACAGCTGCGTCAAGCAGCGTTAGGCAATGCAGCATCGAGCGAGGTCGACGTGCGCGCCGCTTGATGAAACACCTCTACCATGGAATGGAGAAGCCTTGGCAAGCCAAACTTGCAATTACTATCTCCGTCAACTCTATAATGCAGGAGGAACACTTCAGTCTGTTGTAGCATGGCTACTGCGAAGCGATACGACCGGCGCTGCGTCGACCTCTCGTAGGGGTTCACAATGACAATCAATCTATTTTACGTCTTCACCCTAACTGGCGGCGGACGGGGTTTCCCCAAGGTCTAGTTAAAAGAAAATCAAGAATTTGGCGCGTTGCGCCTGTGGTTCCCTGTTAATCCAGGACCCGACCTCTTCCGTCGACCTTGAGTGCACTCCGTGAAGGTCTGTGTGATCACACGCCGGCCAGTCCCGAAGGCCACGCCGGTTGGTTGGACGGCATTGGTGTCGCTGATAGGTATTTGGCCTTTCCTGCCCGTTGTGATATCCATTTAGCAATGAACGGCCTGATTGCCTTTAGACCCCTGAGGGTGCCTAGCAACGTTGGCTGATGCAGTGCTGGACTCACCTGTCTGAGTTTGAGCCTCTCTTGATCTAGGAGGGGCACTCCTCATCGTAGGGGTTCACGGGGTAGTATGAGCCCTCAAGTGAGGCTGCTCGAGTCTGCAAGCCGTCTCCCACGTGTTCTGATTAGAATATACTGATTGCAACCCGATAAATGGGGAAATAGCGCGATTTATTAGAAATCAGGTTAGTACTATAAATGGGTCATCGAAAAACCGAAATTTTGAAGTAGGACCATATGATGGTGGAAACACGGCTTCCCGTCCGCTCAGCCATAGTTAAGCACCGTACAGCTGTACAAAGTAGTGCGGTGGGAGACTACGCGCGAAACTGCAGTGTTCTACTTTTTTTTTTTTTCGCGGACTAGTTCATTTTGAACAGGGGCCTGCACAATGCCGTTTATGGAAGGCGTAAGGATCGAAAGTGTAATGGCTGCAATGATCAATTAAACATTGATTGTCGCAATGCCGTGGGTGTCCCGTTTGATGACAGGTATGCAGGGCGAAAGGCGGTTGGCACTTGAGCACAAGGCATCACGCAGCGAATGTGCTGGTGTCAAAGCGCGATTTTTCAAGCAAGGTGAAACGTCGCGGTTTTCCAGTTCTATAGTCTGCACAGAATGCACAGACGTATTTTTTGAAACGCTGCTAAAGATTGCGCAGGAACATCCATGTAGAGGAGGGCCCCAGCGATTTAAGCTTCGTACCTGCCTCGGCGCGGGTTGCTTCTGCCCCTGAGATATTGGTGGGCCTACTCCACAGCGCGTGCCAAAGGTACAGGTGAGACCGTTTTCCGTGCATCTAGCCCTATCGGGGCCCCACTGTTAGTCGAGAGACGCCAGGTTTCAAGATATCGCCGGGACACGATGCCAGGGGGTCGTTTTCATCCGGTCGGCTCAGTCAGTACCAAGTGGATCGGCCGCGATTGTTGAAGTCATGTGAGCTGGACGGTCCCTGGTGGGCCGATCACACAATTTACCCAGGCGATTTTCATAGGGCAGAACTTGCAAGGTGAAGCCAGAGCGGCCGTCTCACCTCGAATTTCCCCAGAGAACTGAACTGCAGGCTGACCTCACTGGAGCCAATAGCGCAGAGGCCGATCTAACTGCAGGGCGGCACGGCTGGATTGTCATAGACTGTGACTGCAACGTACAGTATATGCAGAGAAGATCATTTATCCGCTAGCCAGTGAGCCCTGGGTGGTCCAGTCTAGGCTGTGGCTCCTAGCCAATAGCCTTGAATGATTTCGTACCTTCCAGGAGGCGTTGAATTTCCCGACCCAGGCCTGTGCGGCGCCATGCGAGGAGCAGCATCTCCTAACACCTGGGCTATGGTGGCTGCAGGACCACATTACACGACTGTGTAGAATGAACGGCAACCCACTGAGACTAGCATGCGCATCTGGCGAAAATGGCACAGTCTCAAATCGGGGCGTCTAGCTATCCAGGCGTACTTAAAAGACCCAAACGATGGCCAGCGGTCGCAAACTGGAAGAAAATGTGGTTGAAGCGAGCAGCGGCAGTCGCTGTCTGCGCAGCTTCCGCGATTGCGGCTGTAATACCTGAGGCAACCTTTGAAGATGGGGCGAGAATCACTGGTTCGTCTGGATTCGGGGTTGAGTCGTTCAGAGGAATTCCTTTCGCAGAGCCTCCTTTGGGCGACCTCAGGTTCCGTGACCCCCAACCGTACAATAAGTCACTTCATGGATTGGAAGCCAGGCATTACAGCTCACAATGTTACATGGAGGCCCCCTTGACTCTTGGATTCACGGATCTACCACAACTCGCAGTAAATTTGCTTCAGACTACTCCACTCCTCAAGGCTATTCCGGTCCTGGACTTTTCCGAAGACTGCCTTTACTTGAACGTCTTTCGACCCGAGGGCACGAAGTCTACCGACAAGCTACCCGTGATGGTGTGGATATATGGCGGAGGCTTCCAAATCGGTAGCGCCACCATGTATGAACCTAAGAAAATACTTCGCGCCAGTGTTAGACAAAACAAGCCAGTTGTTTTGGTGACGTTGAACTATCGTCTTGGAGCGTATGGCTTTCTACCAGGCAAACAAGTGATTGAAGAGGGTAGCGCCAACTGGGGCATGAGGGATCAGAGGCTGGCTCTCGAGTGGGTCGCGGACCATATCGCAGCATTTGGCGGTGACCCGGATAATGTCACTATCTTTGGAGAGTCAGCAGGTGCCATTTCAGTCGCCCATCACATGACAATGAATGATGGCGACCATAGGTATAAAGGCAAGCCTCTCTTCCATGGAGCGATTATGCAAAGCGGCGCCGTGTTCCCCGCTAAAGGTATCGATTCATCATACGGTCAAAGCATATTCAACACGGTAGTGGCCGAAGCTGGCTGCGCCGACGCCGCATCTCCTCTTGAATGCCTTCGACAGATTCCGGCTGAAAAACTTAATCACGCTCACAGTCAAGTGCCTGGAATGTTCAGTAACCGGTCGCTGAGTCTTTCTTTTCTCCCGCGATGGGATGGGCAGCTCTGGTCGCAACAGCCATTTGATCTTATCAAAGCGGGAAAGTATGCGCGGGTTCCTTTCCTCATTGGTGCCCAAGAGGACGAGGGTACTTTGTTTGCATTGCTTCTGGCCGGTATCAACACGAATGAAGAGGTTGAGTCCTGGGTCAGAGAATTGTGCCCAGACCTTACTGACGAGGAGTGGAGCGTGATGAGGATGCTATATCCCGATGACAAGAGGGCCGGATCTCCTTACAGAACTGGCATTTTTAATGAGTTCTTCCCGCAGTTCAAGCGCCTCTCCTCAATACTGGGTGATCTAATTTTCCAAATGCCGCGCCGATTCATGTTGGAACACACTGATGTGGATAGTTGGTCTTATCATTCAAGCGCCCAGCATGGCCTACCAATCTTGGGTACGTTCCACATTAGCGATGTCCTATATCAGTGGTTCTTGCCTGAATTTCCTCAGCCCAGCAAGGCATACAAGTACTATTGGCTGTCATTCGCATACTCTAAGGACCCCAATGACAGGTCAGGTCTGCCTCATTGGCCGAAGTATTCGGATGCACGACAAAACATGAACATCAACTTGCTTCGTCTATTTCCCAGCCCCGACAACTTCCGCACGGAGCAAATGAGTTATATGATAGAGCACATCGACCACTTGCTGATGTGAAGATTATTTGCTTTAGTGTATTAATATAGTTGCCGCCGCGGATAAGCCAAGTCTACGGATAGGATTTGTGATACTGCCGAGGAATTGGAACGAGCAACAGACGTTTGAAAGATTTCCAGCTGCGAACGCAACTCGTGCCACCAGTCACATTAATACGATTGTCAGGCATAAGTCAGCCGTGTGTGTGTGAGGGGCAGTATGTGCATAGCTACAAGTTATTCTTCAATTTCAACGATTATGTTTCCGCATTCACTCTGTTCAAGGCGCGTGAAAGCAGTGGTCCCTCTCCAAGCTTCAATCACTTCAATATTCATGTGACACAAGGAAGTGATGTACAATAACATACTAGCCGATCTTGAGTACGATCCCAGCATGATTACCGCTAGCTCGCTCAGAAAACGAAGGCCGAGGATCCGAGAGGTCCATGAATTTCCCAGAGGAGATGCTTCAACAGGTCCAGATTCACCAGCATTACAGCGTGGGACCGGCAAACACTGCGGAACTCAGACACACAATTCGACTTGAATCTTACGCCGCTCTTTTGCGGCTCAAAAGGGAATTCCCACCTCATAATCGCAGCAATGCTTCCTGCAATTTGGAATCCACGAAATATACTTCTTCTCGTATAAACGAGACTGACACAGTAGAACAGCGGTTTACGATATCGATGAGTTAGGGCTTTACAGCAGCTGTTGTATTTCACGACCGCGACCTAAGGAGAACCCAGTTTGACACTCCTGAGTTATACATCCCTTGATCCAGCCAAGCTCGGAAGCACCTACCAAGAAGTCCGCTCTTTCCATTGCGACATCGTTTTGGGGCTGATTAACATTTCCTGACTCGTGTGATCCAAGTGTTCAGAACTCGGACTTTTGATATGATAAGTCGCTTTGTCAGTCTTGGCGTACCTGAGAAATGAAGAAGGAAAGAATCTTGAGTGCATGAAGAGCTAACCAACGGACGGTGCCTGAGCTACATAAACGGTGCTAACCAAAGGGGCCGCACTGCGCACTCATCAGAGACACAAATAGGCACGGCGCGGTTGCGAACGGAGGCTGTACACCATTGCATTAGCACCTGGGGCTCAGTTAAATATTGGCCAGAAATCTCCAGCCGGCGAGACTGGTGTGCCACGACCGCCAAAATCGATTGGGACGTCCCAGGACGGCGGTCAGTCCAGGCGTGCCGATTTGCTCACCGCGGTTTGCCAGAGCAACCCATCGACATCATCATGTCCGGTGGCATGTCTTGACTCGCAGCTGGCGCAGGCCGATTACGGTGCTTGACCGCGTGAAGCAGCGCGACTGAGATTGTGCCGTGCTGAGCGTGAACGCAATGAGGAAACACAATCTTCCGTTCCTCGCGCATGGTATGTACCGTGTACGCTGAGTCGTGCGATGCGACAGTCTGGCCGTTGTGCGCCGCGTTGTCGTCGGAATCTCAATCTGTAACTTGAGTTGGGCGTGAGCTACAGGCGATTGGCAGAACCAGCAGCACGCCGTTCAGCGCCGACAAAGATTTGCGTCTGTGCCCACAGTAGCCAGCGCGGAGTCGCTGCCGAGAAGCAGGCGCTTTTCGAATCGGACCGGCACCGCGACGAGGAGTCGCCATCACATTTATGTAGAGCAAAATCCCTCTGTTGCGACGCCTGATACGCGCAAGGCAAATTCCACGAGGTCCCCTGCTCGCAGTGAAGTGCGGTCATCGCTGTATCCATGAACTGCGCGACGCCAGTCCGCAGGGATCGCGGTCATGCCGTACTTCGCGCCGACGAGGGCGCCAGTAATAGCCGCGACGGTGTCTGTGTCGTTTCCAGAATGCACAGCTGCCACCAGGGCGCGGGCTAGGTGAGCGTCGCCTCGATCTCTCTCGTGTGGTGCATCGGAAGTGCTTGTAATGGCGGCCCAAGCAGCACGCAGTGCACCAAACGTGGAGCCGTTGGCAGAGATGCTGCTCGGGTCGACGCCCTCGGCGGTGTTGATCCAATCGAGCCAGCGACCCCGATGCGCTGGCGGAAGCAAATCAATCCCGGCGAGCAAGTCGAGCCGTCCCTCCATCACGGCGACGCGAATCGCCTCGGCGTGCAACACGCACGAATCCAACACGAGAGGATCGGCATGAGTGAGGGCCGCGACGTCCCGTGCGTTGCGTGCAGTGAGCTCGCGATCATTCAGGGCTGTCAGACCCACGATTCCGTTGCGCATGAGCGCCCCGTTGCCCGCGGTCCTGTCGTGGGCGATGGAATAGCGCTCCGATTGAGTGCGAAGGCACACCGCCCAGGACATATCCTCCGGACACCGGGACTTCGCGCCAGCAGACGCCCGTGCTGCGTCCAACACGGCAGCCGTCTGGTTTCCAATGTCGGTGGCGACGCTCTCGCGCCAGCGCACGAAAGAGCAGGCGATGCGGTCGAGTGCAGCGTCGCGGTCTGTTGCATCTCGAGCCAGGGCGCCGGACGCAGCGCCCTTTGCCACACAGAGCGCCATCTGAGTGTCATCCGACCACTCTCCGGGGTTGTACGGGCCAAGCCCGCCGCCTTTCATGACTGGCCGCTCGCGCGGATCCAGATCGCTAAACTCGTAGGGCACGCCCAATGCATCACCACAGGCCTGACCGAGTAGGATGCCCGCAGCGCGGTCCCGTTGCACGGCGGAGAGATTCATGTTAGGGCGACAACAACGAAGGCCGGACCATATTCTGATGTGACCACAGGTGGTCCAATGTACGAGCAGTGGATCACGTTGTTTAACTCGATAGTCCCGAGAGATGCATGCTCTTGTCGACGGAGCCGGTATGATGGGGTGTCGATGAGAAAGTGTACTGGAAGGTCACCGTGGTGGCGTCGGAAGCGGGGAAGAGGGCGTGGCCGGTCAGTGCTTACCTGGAACACGTGCTAATGAGAACAGGGAGCGTGGAGGTCCTGGTCTGCACCTCAGACCGAGTGGCGGCGCAAAACCATGTGATAGAGGGCACGGAGGTGAAAGGGACAAGGGTGGTCGAGACAGGTTGTTTGGAGGTCAGTATGTCACGTGGGATGCATCGTCACGTGACTGCGGATAGTCCCTCACGTGACTATACGCACGTGACTAAAGATTGCCGCGCACGTGACCGAATCCGGGGTGGGTCCACGTGATCCCGAGCCAGAGTGGGCTCGGCACGTTTGCCGGCGGGGCCGGGGCATGTGACGCTCCTCACAGTAAGACAGAAGTGTATCTCGTCTCGGGCTAAATTAGCTCCACTTGGCACGACTATGCGGCCAAGGCTCTGCTACATGAGACCATGGAGTGATCAGCTGTTCCTAGGCGGGGAATAGGACCAGTGATTCCGTGAGTCACGCTTGTCTTGAGCCAGCAGGGGTGCCGATATCCGGAGTGGCTTTGTGTCTGGCCCTCCCTGGCTGTGCACTGCAGCGACTTTCAACGGTGCGTAATGGACTGATTCACTGCTCCAGTCGGCCCATCGCCAAGCAGCTGCAGAATGGCGAAACCGGGAGGTGGGCGCCCAGTGCCGGAAGGCGATAAGCTGTGATTGGAGTGCGTTGGCATCTTTGTTAGTGGGCGCTCTTAGCCCTAGGTATGGGCACGTGCCCTAAACCTGATGACCTCAGTGTGGGGTGCGTCCCTTCCCTGTGATGCGTATGTTAATTGCGGAGAAGCTCGGGTTGCAGATTAAATCCCTCTGCAAGCCGATGGCCTCCTCAATGCGATAGAAAAATCACCGGCCTCCATCCTGGACAATGGTCCCCTGACCACAGCTCAGAAACGCCATCGCCCCCTCCTTCTCCTCCACGACCCAACAATGCCACCGCACCCAAGGCCTCAACTGGGCCACTTGACGGTCGGCGGCCGGCCAGAGTTGGTGGCAGCATCGACCTCCAACACGGTCCAGGCATATCTGTCCCTGCAACACGACACCGTCTTCCTGCCGTCGCCATCACCACAGTCCTCGGCGTCGTACGAGGACCACATGGAGGATCCTGACAGTGACGGGCGCATGTGCTACTACACTCCGGCCGAACAAGGGACTGAGCTTCACCCAGCGTTCACCAACGACAGCAGTGTCACCGGCTATGTCACACACCGCACGGAGAGCCACAACGCGCCGCCACGGACAGATTCGGCTCAGGACGCCGTGTGGGATGTGTCCCCTGGGATCCTAAGAGGGTCTCTTTTGCTCAAAGTGGCAAAACCCACCAAGATCAAAAGCATCTGCGTCTCCGTAGTCGGGAAATGCGCCACAAATTGGCCAGAAGGGTATGCTGGCGCAGACAATGGCTGCGCAGGTAACGGCGTGCTCCTTGGCTATGACTTTCACGACCAGCAAACTATCGACACACACATCTGGGACTTCCTGGACCGGGACCTGTTCTACAATCCTTACCGGTGCGACGCATACATTTCGGGCGACGGCGCTCCGCAGATCAGTCCGACTGAGGAGGGAGGAGTACCAATTTTTGTGCCACAGCGTGATTTTTTCAGCTTTCACAGCGTTCACCTCAAGCGGGCCCCTAACGAGGCAGACGAACGCGCTGAAAAAGTGGCTGCGCAAGCTAAGAAGCGTGATCCGATACTGTTTTCTCCCGGCGAGTATGTTTACCACTTTATGCTGGCGATAGACCCCTCCACGCCAGAGACAGTGCAGACCGACAATGGTGCAGTATATTATTACTTGACCGCACGAGTGTCACGAGCGAGCACATTCTCCAAGCGTTTGAGCGCGCGCCGAGACTTTAGGATTGTTCGCATGCCCCCCACAAGTGCAAACACACTCGCGAATGGACCCATCAGCATTCAAAACAAGTGGGACGATCGGCTCTTCTACGAGATTATGGTGGCTCAGAAGTATATTCCATTGGGACAGCCATTGCCTTTCATGCTGAAACTGACACCACTTGACAAGGTTGAAGTTCACCGAGTGAAAGTCATGATATCAGAGACCGTTGATTACATGTACTCCCGCGACGATTCTGTCACTCGATCTGACCCCACTCGCAAGATTCTGCTTTATGAGAAGACGGGAAAGCGGGAACAGCCCGGGGCAAATGGCCGTCGGGGCCGTCGGACGCTCGGTTCAATACTTTGCATGGATGGCAACAACTCCACCACCACGCTTGACGGAATGTTTCCTTTCATCTCCGAGACTTTGACAGCGAACTGGGTTGATACTGCTAACAAACTCGAGTCTCCCACGCACAGCAAACTCCATCACCTACACGCGGACTCGATTCACAACCCGTATATCAAGGTGAAGCATCGCCTGCAGGTGTGTTTTCGTATCAGTAAGCATGATGCGGAGACAGACAAGCGCAGGTACTTCGAGCTCTTGGTGGATACACCCATCCACTTCATGTCTGCACATTGCACGCAGGACAACGTCGAGTTACCGCCTTACGAGAGTTCATCACTGCCGAGGCTCGCCTCGATAACATCGCATGATTCTTTGATGACAAGCTCATCGTGTGCGACTTCGGACTCTGATGACTCAGTGTCACTTTCTACTACAGCAACCTCACAAGAGGCAGAGTTGTGGATGCTCCACAAAGGAGAACAAGAGGCGCCACCACCGCCATATGAGTCAGCATTGTCCCCGCAAATGACTAACCACAGCGTGGAAGTTGCCGAGGTTCAAAGAAGTGACAGTTTGTAATAGGGTGATGCGCCCCTCGTCAACGTCGACATTCATCAGCGACCAACAGCGTAGTGCATCCTGCACTTTATGATATAGAATGGGCGTGTGCTGTTCCTTTGTATCGGTGATTTCACGAGGGCATAATGACTAATAGTTCTTGTAATGCATTCATGACTGTTTGATCCGATGAGTTTTGAACTGTGGCATGTCAGGTCAGACTATAACCGCGAAGATACGACCAGAATGCAACCACAATGAGTGACATTCCAGACCAATCCCACTCTGACTCGACAAAAAGCCAAACCCAGAGAGTGCCGAGTGGAGGCGCCTTGCGCATCACAGCCATGTAACCGCGTTCATTAGCCGCCCACATGAGGTACATTCCCATTGCCACAGAGGCTACGAAGCTGATAATGTTGAAAATCTTACTAGCCTTGTAGGGCGCCACAAATAAATGAAGAATAATGAGCACTGGCACAGTGGACGCGGCTCGGAGGCACCAAGGGACCATGGCTGCGACGAACATTTGAATCTTCTGAATGATATTTGTTGACGGTGCGGCATGAATGATGTGATCGAATGTGAAGTCGAGCCCCGGTGTGGCATCAGAGTCAGCGTACTGTTTGTGCACCAAGATATCCAGGACCAGGTGGACTGTTACAAGCGGAATCAGAATAGCGGTGTAGTCCAATATCTCAAACATGAATCGGCCAAACGGTGTTAGATCAGCGTACTCATCTTCAGGCTCGATTGGAGTAGGAGGGGCCAGTCCAGGGTTATCGGCAACATGAGCAGGGCGCTTTTCTTGACCCCGGCTACGCCGCCTAGCCCGTGCCGATGTTTTCGCACGTTCTGCCTCCCATTGGCGCCGCTCTAACCGACGAATCAACGGCTCAACCGGCGCCTCCCTGAATTGGAACTTGTCGCGCTCTATGACCTCGATCTTGATGCCGTTCTCGTCATATAGTTCGTCGGCGTTTGTTCCAGTCATTGCTTGCGTGGGCTCACGACATATCGCATCTGAGGACATTATATGTCCCATCTCCATATTGACACGGAGTAGCTTAGGAGCTAGTGGACTGAAAAATGCAAATTGAAGACAGTAAACTTACAATTCTACCCTACTGTTTCTCAACGTCGGGGATGGAGTCATATTGTCGAGTAGAGAACACCTGAGTGACAGTGGGTGTTGGGGGAGAACTCTGGCCGGTAGCAGATGGGCTAACACGAAGAGCGACTTCTGTTATGCACGAGTCTGAGTTGTTGTCATCGTCGGACCGACAATGCCGTCTCGAGGCGTAGCCATCGGTATAGTTCGTGGAGCTCATGGATGATCTGCTGTCTGCTGTATACTTGGCATCCGCGGTGGATGTTGGTATTGCTGAGTTGCTAGCTGAATTTGCCCACAGCGCTGAGAGCGGCAATGAGATAGCAGCAAAGAGCGTAGCAATGTCATTGATATACAGGCTCTTCCGTGGCAATGTATGGTTGACGATTGTGATGATCGCAGGAATGACCATAGTTTGAGCTGACATGATGAAGACAATTTGCATGGGTCCGAACTGTTTCAAGCCAAGCTTGTACCGCTGGCGAATAGCAAAGAACAGCTTCGCGTTGAATATGACACATGCCAGCGTCAGGGACCCAGTGAAAAATCCTGGGGCAAGGTTGAGGAATATTGTAGTTGGAGGCTCTCCGTTCAGGATGGATCTTATGCTGTAGGCGACAAGACCAGCCCACACAACGACAGTCGCAGAGACCACGAGCCCAAGACCAACGAGAACGGGCCATTGTATACGTTTTCGAGTATTCCAGAATATCACGCGTACTTGAAAGAAAAGGGAGAACTCAACGGCAGTAATGTAGAGCAACGTGAGAATAGATGAAAGCACGGACAGATTTATGTCGACTTGACGCACATGGCCGTCAAAGCCCGTGAAGGCGTAGGTTAGAGTTCCCAGCGGCCCTACCAAGTAGCGTAGGTAGGTACCGCTTTGAAGGAGAAAGAGTGTGAGGCACGTTTGATTGATCCAGAAGACAACAGTTGCTTTGCGCTTGATGACTAAAAGAGAGGCCAGTTGTACCACGAATGCCGCGCCGAGGCGCACTCCATAGATAGCACAGAACGACATTCGATGGTGCATGAAGTGCTCGAACTCACTCAGATTGTATACGTACAAGCCTCCAACAGTCGTAACGCTTATATTTTGGTGATCATAATCGAAGCTCCCCGGTCCCGAGGGTGCCATATCCGGGGCGCTCATCCTGTATTCGACATAGTCGACCGGAGACGATGCTAGTCATTTA
>JANJPH010000228.1:0-17104 GCA_030407195.1 [Candida] tunisiensis
TCGTAATACTACGCTCTATTAGTGGACTGTACTATGTGTACGATGAAGACATACATGTCGTTGTGCACTGGCCGCCAGGAGGGGAGGGCACGGGTCCCCCCATGCGGGACATTCCAAATGGTGACACAGATCGAGACGTCTGTTTGAATCGGGTGGTAGGTGTTCTTCTGCTTTTTTTTTTTTTTAATGCTACGCCGACCCCGAGGCGATTATCTTTTTGGCAAGGCCCATGTCCTTGTCGCGGCGTCCGAAGAGCTTCCTCACCTTGGCTTCTGTCGTGTGTTCAAGGGAGCAGCGGTTCCCTCGATGTTGATGTTTGCGACCGCTCAGCCGATGGTGATGGTGATGGTCAAGGTGCGTGATGTGCGCATGCGGACAGACGTAATGGCACAGGGGCGTTGGCACGGCTGAGCCGGGCGCAGTGGCACGGGTAGCAGCGCGCACAGCCACGGCCCGAGGCCGCGACGCCGTTCTACTCAACTAGCAAATGCATTTCCTATCCTACCACTTGACCCAGAGCCGGGCGCCCGTCACCTTGACCCGCGCCACCACCAGGCACACCATGCCAGCAAACGTAATAAAAATCGTAAACAGGACCAGAGCAGCCCAGCCGCGGTTCTGGAGCGCGCCGCCTATGGGCGGCCCGATCAGCGACCCGAACGACGCCACAAAGTAGCACGTCCCGAACCGGGTGCCAAACTCGCGTGTGTCGCACAGCTCGCCCACGCACACGGGCACCATCGAGATGAACGCTCCCGTGCTGAACCCCCACCAGATGCAAAACACCACGTAGCCCGCCAGGTACCGGCCGGCCGGCAGCCACAGCGTCGCGACCGCCAGCACCGTGCTGCCGATCGAGACGATAATCGTGTTGAAGTGGCCAAACTTGTCCCCCGCCAGCCCGCACAGCGTCCGGCCAAACGTCGAGGCCCCAGACACAACAGCAAACGCATACCACGCGAACGAGTCGTTGCCCTTGCCGCCGACGTCGTAGTGCAGCCCGTACACCGCCAGGTACGTCAGCGGGATGAACAGCGCCATCTCCATGCAGAACGCGCCCATCACGGTCGCCGTGTACTCCACCTGCTTGAACGCAGAAAAGTCCAGCAGCTGCGGCACCTGTAGCTTGATCGTCTTGCCAATCCGCTTGACCGACCGCACGCTCTGGTGCGTCGCCGACCGCGCAATCCGGCTCAGCGCGCTCTCTGTCTTTTCCAGCGGCGCTCCCGTGCCATCGTCGTCGTCGAGCTTCGGAGGCTTCCGCCGCAGCTCCTTGCGCGAGTCCACCAGCATGATGCTGCCGGCCAGCAGCACAATGTCCATGAGCGCGATGGCACGCATGCCCCAGGTGAAGCCGTACTTGGTGCTCACCACCTTGAACACGATCGGAAACACCACACCACCCATGGAGCCGCCGCAGATGGCGACGCCGCTCGCCAGCCCGCGCCGCTTCTTGAAAAAGTGCGACACGGCTGCCGGCCCGACCGTGAACAGGATCGACGTGCCGAGCCCTGAGCACACCGAGAAGCTCAGGATGAAGTGCCAGTACTGCCGGCTCTGCGAGGTGGCAAACAGGCCGGCCACCAGCAGCACACTTCCGGACCAGATCAGGCCGCGGTGACCAAAGTGGTCAAATATGGGGCCGAAGATGAGGCCGCCAAAGAAGCTTAGAAAGCCATAAATACCAGAGATCCACCCTGTTGTGCCTCGGTCCATCCCGCTCAGGTAGTGGTCGTCGAGGTAGGATATCATGGAGCCGATGGTGTTCATCAGGCCCAGGCTGCAGAACAGACACAGAAACGAGCCCGCGACCACCGCTAATGCCTTCCGCCCGCCCTCTGGGTACTGGATCGTGGCGGTCTTTTCGAGCTGCGGCAGGCCGGTCTCGGCGTCGACCGGGTGGTCCGAGATGACGCCGTCGTAGTATGCCTGGTCGGACTCTGTCGACGTCCGGGTCGGCCGTGGCGGCTCGAGCATCGCCGGGACGGTGTAGGTCGATTCCACCTCCTCCCTGGGCCGGGAGGGGACACGGGAGAGGCTCGAGCCGGACTCGAACGTCCGCTGTGTCGAGAGCGCCGGCCCCTCGGGCTCCTCGCCGCGGTATGATTTGGGGCTGCCGTGGTCAGCCATCTTTTTTTCCGAGACAACCGTTTCGTCCGTCGGAGTGCGGTCCTAATAACGGCCACGCGAGCACGTTGCAGACGGGGTCCTAGCGTGTGTGACAGAGGCTGAAACGTGCAACGAAGCTGTCGAATATATGCCGTCCGAGAAACAGCTGCTCAAAACCCCTGGATATGACGTTTTTTATCGCCAACGTGATGACCTCGTCCAGCCCGGGGCTGCCCACTGGCTCATTGTGCATGCCTGCGCGGCGTGATCCGAATTTTTCACGCCAAAATGCGGAGACGCATGGGCCCGGCGGCTGTTCCGGGCGCTCGGATCACGGCGCGGCAAGGGACGTAACCGCCAAGGTCAGCGGCGTCCTGTGGTCGCCACGGCGACAGACGGGCGGCGTGGCCACACCGCCCTCGCCGCCCGTGTCGCCCGTCTCGCCACCGTGCCCGTGTCTCCGTGTTCCAGGTCTATTTGTAAGCAGTAATGCACCATGATGTTAGAGACGACCCGTCCCTTGTGTCGGCTCGGCCTGCCCGCTCGCGGCCTGGAGCTGCGTCACCAGCGTCTCGATCTGCTGGCGGTAGGCCGCCTTGATGTCCACCACGTCGGCCTCTAGCTCCAGCACACGCTCGGTCTTCTCGCCGAGCAGCTCGAGCGTGGTCTGCTCGCGGTCTCCCATCCGCGCCACCTCGGCCTCCAGCTCCTGCACGCGCTCTCTAGCTGCGACACCGCCCTCTGCGTCCTCGAGCAGCCGCGCCACCTCCAGCGACGCTGCCTCCTTCTCTGCCGTCGCGGTGCGCAGCTCCTGCTTCACCGACGCCAGCTCCGACTCGAGCCGCCGCACCGTGGCGCTCAGCTTGCCCACAAGCTGTATGCTCGGGCCACCGCTCGCAGTGGCGCCGCTCGCCGTAGTCTCCCTGTCGGCGCCAAACGGCGACGGCGAGTGGCCAAACGTCTCAGCGTAGGAAGTCCGCCGGCTGTGACCAAAGAGCCGTGGCTCAGACATCTCGTGGAGTGGCGACGTCGCAGGCTCCGGCGTCTCCTGGCGACTCAGCTCACGCCGGAAACTCGACGCCGAGCTGCTCACCACGCTGTTGGCCCGACTGCTGCTCGCCTCCGCCTCCTTCATGCGCTGCACCTCGCGCTCTGCCTCGTCCAGTTTCTGCATCAGCCCAGCCTGCTCCCGGTCTGTCTTCTCTCTGAGCTCCTTGAGCGCCGACCTGAGACTGGGTATTGTCTCCTCTGTAGCCACCCGGAGCTCGTCCTGTATCCGCCGTCGCTCCGACTGCAGCTTAGCGACCTCAGCCTGCTCCCGTTCCACATCGCGCGTCAGGTCGTCACACCGCCGCTGGGTGTCCCGCAGTCGCGCCCGCAGCGCGGCTTCAGTGTCACCAGTGGCCTTGGCATCATCCTCCAGAGTGGCAATCCTTGCCTGCAATGTCGCTTCGATCCCGTGCCAGTTGTCGGTGGCAATGGCATGTTGTGCTTGGAGGTTCTCTATCTGGCGCAGAAGCGTCGCTCGGGCGTCACCCTTGGAACTGAGCTCCTCTATCCGAGCCCGAAGCGCCTCTGTCTTTGTCTCCAGCGCGCTGACCTCAGACCGCAACGCCGCATTCGAGTGCTCTTCCAGCTCCAGTTTCCGTTTCGCCGACTCCAACTCAGACTGCAGACCAGCTTTCTCGCGTCTCTCGGCGTTCAAGTCAGTCTCCAAGGTGGCGATCCGTGCCTCGAGTTCTTTCACGCGCTCGCTCTGCTCGACCACGGCATTTTCGTCGACCTCTTCACGCTCATGTTGCTCAATTGATGACTTGAGTGACTCAAGCTCAGTCTGGAGCGATGAAAACTGCTTCAACTGATTCTTGAGCGACTTGACGGTATCTTGGCTTAGCTTCAGTTTGTCCTTCAATGATGTCCGCTCTCCCTGGACCTTTTCCAGCGCCGCCTGGGTGTCCTTCAGCTGCCGCTCTGCTGCCTGCTCGTTCGCACGTATGCGCCTTATCGTCGTCATGTATTTGAGCTCCTTTTTGCTCAGCATCTGGCCCTCTTCTATGAGCAGGGCGACCTGTTCCTCCTTCTCCGACAGCTTCTTTTGCAGAGCGTCTCTACTGCTCTTCCGGTCGCTGGCGCTTCTCTCGGCCTCCTGCCGTGCGAGGATTGCCAGCTTCCTCTCTAGGCCATCTATCTTCTCTAGGAGTTCGGCCGTCTGTGGGGTCTCAGTTCCCCTGGACTCGCCCTGCGCCACGGTGTCCGATGATGGAGGCTCGCTGGCACTCCGCGGCGTGCTGGACTCGGCCTTGACTTCGTCTCCCGCCGCAGGCGACTCGGTTACTTGTTCTGACGGTGGCGATGCCTCCTGGGTCGCGTCTTGCGCTGATTGAGGGGCGCCAGCGCCATCCTGAGTGCTTTCCACATCCACCGAGCGCCTCGGAGACGCACTTCCTGGTCGCTGGAGGTCGCCGCTCCGGCGTGGACTGCTGACTGCTCGATTCAGCCGCTCTTGCATCGACAGCCGGGCCGGTCCGGACCCCAGAGCCGGCTTGCGCGGGGCGGCAGAGCGCGTCGCAGCTGCCTCAGCCTCGTCATTCTCTATGAGGACCTTGTCGAGCCGGGACTCGACGTTCGCGACCGCCCGCTTGAGGTACGACGACCATTGCCCGCTGGCGCTCATGGGATGGTTGGTGGCTGAAACTTTCAGCCGCACTGCGCGTTACGCGGAACGATGGCCGGAACAACTGTCAAGCGACAAAGGAGGAGTAGCAGCTACAAACGCTGTGTGTTATTGATGCTATGTGTACAATGGGCCACCGGGCTCAGACGTTGCCCTGCTGGCGCGCGAGCTCGGTGTGGGCGTCGATGTCGGTGGTCTCCCACGGGTAGGACAGCCACACGTCGGGCACGGTGCGAGCAGCTAGGTATTTCACGTCCGGGGCGAGCTCGCCGTGCTTCTTGCGGTCCTTGTTGTGCAGCACGAACACCATGTACTCGGTGGAGTTCTCGCGGCCCTCCTTGGCGGCGTACGCCTCCATGTCCTTCTTCAGCTCGGAGGTGAGGTGGAGAAGCGTGCGGCGCGAGTCGTCCACCTCGTCAACAATGAGCAGGCGCTTGCCAAAGATGGAGTTCTCGGGGTTTTGCGTCTTGTCGCCGTTCTTGGACGAGCCCTGGCCGATCTTGAACCCTTCAATCCACTGGGTGCGGACCACCTCGGTGCCAGGAGCCTCGATGCCGTCGCCGGTGCCCAGGTCCTCGTACAGGCTCAGGCCGACGGCGAGAATGGGCAGGTTAGGACCGCCCTCCTCCTTGAGAAAGGACCGCAAGATGCGGCTGGGGATGAAGCCGCCGCCGCCAATGGCAATGATGACCTCGGGGCGGAACTTCTTGATCTCGATGGCGCTCTCGGCGCACAGCTTGTGGATGTGCTCGTACGAAAGGTAGCTCTTCTCCGGCATTTTGTGTCCAGTGTCCCCGCGTGCCGGCCCGGTGGGTGCCAAATTTTTTTTCTTAAAGCGTCCGACGCCGCCCTGCAGGATCCCGTGCGGCTCATGCGTGGAAGCGAGATGCGTCACGTGAGCGCGGTGCGGCTCATGCGTGGAAGGCCTGGGCGTGCGGCTCACGGGCATTCGGGGCCACGGGGCACGGGGCGATAACACATCACGTGACATTATACTGTACAGGGAAAGAGTCGTAACCACGTTACACAGCCCGCCCGCGGGGCGGCCGTGAGGAAGACAGAGAAGGGGCGCGCCCGTCCCCGTCATCCGCAATTGTTGTTGAGCTTTGCTTTTGCCGCGAAGAACAGCCGCTCCTGCTCCCGCAGCAGCTCCTCCTCGGTGCGCCCGGACTGCTCCAGCTTGCCGACCTTCTTCTCGCGGCCCTTCTGGATCTCGCGGTGCTGGCTGACGACCTCCTGGATCGGCTCTATGTACTCCTTGAACTCGAGCTGCTCGAGCGCCTTGATCACGTGCTCCGACGCGATGGTCTTCTTTGCCTCTTTCTCGGCGATGTCGTTGGACTCTGTGCTGAGGATCATGATGAACTCGACGCAGCACTCGATCAGCGCGTCGCGTGTCTCGCGCGAGAAGACGAGGTCGCCCGGTATGATCTCGCTCACGATCTTTGCCACCGTTGCTGGGTTAGCACCAGGGAATGCAGGCAGGGCAACTGAGCGGAAAAGCGCTTACCTTTGGGCAGAGAGAGGTCCTCGCCGCCGCCGAACTCTCTGTCGCTCATGTCGTGTGGTGAACGCCGTGCCGTGGCTAGTGTGTGCGCCCGTTGCGGGACGGGACCAACCGCGTCCTTATATATGCGAGTGGTCGATGGGGGAAAATGCCCTGGCGTGTCGAAGGCGCCCACAGGGAGGACATTTTTTTTTGTTTTTGATTTTCGCTGCGGTTCAGGTTACCCGGCTGCGCCGTGCAAACTCCCAGCTGACGTAGTGGTTCGCCGGGTGCTTATGTCAGCGCGTACCTCGTGGTCGCTGACATCACGTCGCACCCGCTGCTTACCTCAGCGGGCGTTGACGTCCCAGCTGACATAATGGCAAGGATACACATGTGTCAGCACACTCACCCACTTACCTAATGCCCTCTGACATAACCCTCTCTCCCCCGCTTACCTCAGCAGACGCTGAAATCTTTTCCCCGGCCGGTGAAATTTTCGGCCACCACGAGCACCCGAGATGAGCAGTCCGGTGGTAGCAGCACGCTTTGATCCGGCCGGACAGTGGCTGGGGACGGCGGTCGCGGCGCTGGACCTGCACCGCGTGCGTGTCGACGGCCGCAACGGCGCGAGCGTCCAGCACACGCTCGCCAAGGGCCAGACGGCCCAGGCCATGGCGTGGGTGGCACAGTCGCTCGGAACGCCTACCGCCTCCAAGACGGCCCGCAAGAAGCGGAAACGGAGCCTCTCGGCGCAGCAGCGCGACCCAGACGACGACGAAACACTCTGTGCCGTCGGCACCAGCCGCGGAGAGGTCCTTCTCATCGACGCAAAGTCCGGCGAGCTGGTTCGGACAGCACAAGACGACGCCCACCACTATCCGCTGACAAGCGTCAGCGGCAGCTGGGCGTGCAACACAAAGGGCGAAGTCCTGGCATGGGCCGGAAAGGACTGGCAGGGCTTCTCAATTGCCGACAGTGCCGTGCGCACCGTCCTCCCGGTGGCGGTTGACGGCAAGGACCTGCTGTTGGTGGCGTCTCATAGCGTCTATCTCGTTGATCCCGAGACGACCGAAGTGGTGGCACAGATCCCGGCGCATACGAACCAGGTGCACACTCTGATCCAGCACCCGACCGTGCCAGACCTCGTGCTCACTGCTGCCTCAAATGATCGCTTTGTCAACGTGCTCTCGCTCTCCAAGCAGGCCGCGGTCGCGGTGCTTGTTGCTGAAAGCGACGCAGTGTCTCTGGCTCTGTCTCGCGACGGCTCCCGTGCGCTCGCCGTCACGACAGCAGGGCGCGGCGAGGTCTTCACGCTGGATGCGCGCAAGCTGGCCGAGGCAAAGCCTGCAAGCACTGGCAAGCGGCGAGGGAGTCGCAAGTCGAGTGGCGGCGGCGTCACGTCTCTCTCTTCGGACGGCGTCGTGCTGGTTCAGCGGCCCAACGGCGAGAGTGTCCCTGTCATCGCAGCGGCATTCGGCTCCGACCAGGGCACCGCCGTCGTTGCGTGGCTCGAAAGCGGCGCCGTGCCAACCATGGCAGACACCTCCATCGTCGAGCCAGAGTCCGACACCGTCCGTGGCGAATCGATCATAGTGAGGGCGCGTCCTAGCATGGCAGACACTACCATCAACGGCAAGGCAGACTCTGCGGCCGTTCGCGGATACGGCGAGGCAAACGCAGTCGTCACTGGCGACACACTGGCGGATGTGAGCTCGGAGTCTGAGTCCGAGGGGGAGACGCTCGCAGAGCAGCTCGGCGAGCTCGACGTGAAGAGCGGGAACAAACCAAAAGCACCGGCACCAGTTGGCGGATCGCTGACCACGGTGCTCAGTCAGGCGCTGACAACAAACGACCACGGCCTTCTGGAGAGCGTGCTCCAGCACCGCGACGGCGATGTAATCAAGACCACAGTGCGACGTCTAGACTCGGCACTGGCTGCCAAGCTGCTGGAACGTCTCGCTGAGAAGATTGCACGTGCACCCACCCGCGCTGGACAGCTGAACGTATGGATCAAATGGGTGATGGTGGCGCACGGCGGTTATCTGGTGCAGCTTCCGAACCTGGTCCGCACGCTAGCATCGTTGCACGCCACGTTGTCTGCGCGAGTGGCAGTGCTCCCGCGGCTGCTTGCGCTCCAGGGACGACTCGAGATGCTGGGTGCCCAACTCGAATTGCGGCGCGAACTACGGCATGACGAGACAGCAGAGGAAGCGGTTGACGCAGACGAGGAGGCAGTCACAAGCCGCGAGGCCGAACTCATTGTCGACGCCGATGACATGGGATCTGAGTCAGACGAGGAGTCAGAGGAGGCCTCTGACGAAGAGGACGATGGGTTCCTAGACCTTGAGGCTGATGAGAGCGATGGGGACGATGAGAGTGGCTCGGATGCAGCTGAGAGCGACGACGAGGCATACAGTGATATGGATGTTGAAGACACTGGCATCGTGGCCGTAGCGTCGGCTTCCGACGGCGACGACGACGATGACGACGAGGACGTGCCCACCAAGGTGAATGGCAAGAAAAGGCGCTAGCCACAGACTTGTAACATAGTGCATTTTACGATTAATTAGACTTGACGAGGCGCTTTCCTGTCGTCTATATGTGCGACTCCATGAGATCATCGTGTGTGTGACTATGTATTATCTATGCAACGGTGTTGTCCGCAAGCTTCATCGTCTCTTCCATTATCTTGACGTTTCGTTCCGGTTGGGATTTCGTGAGGTGCTCGTAGCGCTGAGGTGCCTGCTGCTGGAGTCCCAAGAGCAGTTGCTTGAATGAAGCGTATGCGTTCACCGCATCGAGCGGTCCCTCCGAGAGTGGTTCCTCCTCAAGGTCCTCAGCATCGTCGTCAACGTAGCCAAAGCTCTTGGACGCAAGCTTCTGGGACTCGCGCTCTAGGAACTCTAAATACTCGTCGGACGCCTCAGGGGTATCGTCTGCGTCCTCTCCTGCCCCCTCCCATTCGGCAGGGTCGTCCTCGTAAAAGTTGTCGTCGACGTCAAAGTCGAATGCTTCGCCCGCCTCAAACTCCTTCGCGAGCTCCTCTTTGTGCTTCTCCGCCGCCGGCAGGGACCCGAGCAGTTCGACCATTCCACTGAATAGGCCGGCAAGGTTGTCTCCAATTGCACCGAGGTCTGCCTCAGGAAGCGTGAGCACTGCCATCAGTGCAAGAGCTGCAAGCTTCTTGTCGTGGACTCGTGAGAAGCGAGCCATGTTTTCAAACCATAGTTGGAAGAATCCCTCGACGAACGACGCCTGACCCAACAGTTGTAGCGTGGCACGGGGGTTATAATACAGCGCCGCGATCACAACCTCCAGCAGGCTCACTAGGTACTTGATGTTTTTCAGCTTCTGGCGGGACTCGCTCTTGAGCCTCGTCACTGCCAGCTCCAAGTAGCGTGGCACATACTCATCAGCAGGGTTGCCCTCGGCACCGAGGTGTTTCTGGGTGAGCATGACCATCTGAGCAATCTGGCACGCCACCACGCGATCGTTAGCACCGAGACGGTCTTCGGTGGTCATGACTAACTGTACAAAGTCATATACCATCGAGAGGTACTGCGGATTTCGTCGCATGTCCTCAGCTCCGTACATGATGTAGTTTTGAAGGCAAGGGTACATCTCCTCGATGTAGTCGATGCCGCCATGCTGAATCAGACCATGCACCAGGCCGAACGCTTGCCACATCGTGGGCGATATGCGCTTGACGCAGTATGTGCAGTTCTCTATGAGCTCCAGCACTTCCGTGTAGAAGTCTATCAGCTCGTGCTCCAACACTGCTTGAAACACTGGAGCAAAAACCTCCTCTAGCCTTAGGCACACCTCGACCGCGTTGTCCAGGGCTAGCATCAACGTGACCATAGTGTTTAGCAGACCAAGAGCTGCCATGGTCTTCTCCTCATCCTCGAGCGAATCGATGTCAAAGTTCTCGGGATCGGCGTTGCGCTGGTGCTCAACGATCTCCTGGAGGAGGCGCATGAGCTGGTCACGGAGAGACGTGGCCAGCTCGACAGCGAACGGTGTGAGCTGCTCGCTGAACACCTCCACAAACTCCGACATAACCCCAGCGAGAGCGTCCATGTCCAGACGGTCACCGAGCTGAAGGAGCTTCTGCATGATCTCCGGAATCCGCGCCCCCAGCGCAGCATGGACGTCCTCGTGACGAATGAGCGGCTGCAGAGCAAGAGCGGCCTGGAGCTGGACTGGTAGGTGCTTGTCATCGAGGCACCTCAACACCGCATTGTACACAAACGACACATTCGCAATGTCTTGGAATTCAACGTCCGCGAATCTGTTGATGAACTCGCAGGCGCGGGCGCGCAAAAAGCCGAACTTGGAATCAAAGTCCGGAAACACGTACTGCACAAGGAACTGCTCCATCTGACCCACAATGGGTGAGTGCTTACCCAAAACAATAAAGTGGATCGATCCCAGCATCCGCAGAGCGCCCTCTTGCCGCTTGGCCGCCTCTAGTGACTCGGGGTCCGCGACATGCGCCTGGACAACGCCCTGAATGAACTGAAGTATCCCAGTGAAAACAGTCTTGCGCTTCTTCTTGACCAACGTCACAAAGAAGTTTGTCGCAGCGATATCGTGGGTGGCTGACTCCTCGAACACGTCGAGACGCTTGTTAATGTACTCCTCGGGCTCTTCGTCAAACAGCTCAATGTCGCCGTCGCTAAGACACAAAATAGGGAACACAACATGCGCGCAGAGCCGCTCAGCGTGCGGCCGGATGAGTTCCCAGACCGACCGCGTTCGGAGTCCCTCTTCTAGAAACATGAAGAAGTTCATGAGGCACGGCGGAGAGAGCCAAGTGGTGCCCTTTGTCCAGCCGTCGATCTGCTCGAAGAAGACCTTCAGGATCTCGGGCACGAACACCTGGATATATGTCTTGCCAAAAGCGGCATATTGCTTGGCTGCCTTCTCGCTGAGGTTGTGCGCCGCATTGCCATAGCGGCAAAGGAGTCGGTAGAGGTTGGCGTAACCCCACTTCTGGCACTTGACCCACGGATGCAACTCGCGATCGTCCTCGTCGAGAGCTGCAGCGTCTGGTGGCAGGGGCTTCTTTATGACCTGGAGATGGAGCGTGACCCACGCCACCAGAGAGTCCTGGGTCTGCAGTGCTGCGGGCAGTGCGTGGTATACGGCACACTTGTATATCTTGAGCACGCTGCGCATCATTTCGCCCGCCTGGACCGAGGTTTCGTCGACCAGGCCCTGGCCCACGCGGAGCACCGACGGGAACGCGACATCTATGACGTGGTCGAGCCCTTTGCGCGTGTCTCCGGATGAGAATCGGTAGTACTTGAGAATCTCAAGCAGGACGAGCAGGCCAGTGTAGACTTGTCCGACGTCGCCGCTCTGAACCAGCTTGACGCCGGCCTCCAGGAGGCCCGGCCAGTGGTCGGGGAAGTCGTACTGGACCATGGCGCCGAGCGCCGCCACCAGCTGGGGGCGGATCTGGGGGTTGACGCGAGTGATGGCGGGGATGAGACGCTCGCGGAATACAGGCTTCTCGTCGGGGTCTACGGCGGTGCCTGACCCGGACTCGCCAACCATGGATGCGTCCCAGTAGCGCACGACCTTGTTCTTGAGATAGACAGCCGCGGCGGTCTGGACTCCGGCGCTGACCTGGGGTTCGCTGACAATGTCGAGACAGCCGTTGATGAAGCCCGGCTGGCGCTCTGCCTCCCTGAGCTGGCGCTCCGCATGGCTGCGCGTTTCGGGGTTCGCGTCCAGCGTCGCCGCGAAGCACCCGTGCAGCACGTTTGTATCCATTGCCGTGGCTCCTTCCACTGTCACTGCCGGTGGCACTCGAGAGCTTTTTTTTTCTGGACGATTTTTCATGCACACCCTGCGTGGCGAGGGCTAGGGCATGCGGTTTTGGTTCAGGGGGCCGCGACTTCCCGACGGGGCATGCGACGCGCCCAGGGCTAGGGCATGCGCGATGCTGCAGTTCCCCGAAGCGCTGGGGTATGAATTTTCAGGGGCTGCTGATTGCTCAATGCGGATATGCAGGGAGATGTCGCATCGTAACAGGGCTAGGGTGCGGGCCTAATAGGCAACCCACGCGTTGCGATTTGCTGGCTAAACAACGACGGCGGACGGAGCATGGCGGAGAACCGGGCGGTCGCGGGCGGCAATCCGCTTCGGTGGCTCTTTCTGAACTGGCGGATCCTCTTTTTCACCTCCATCGTGCTGCGTACCTACTTTAGCCTCAGCACCAGCTACCTCCATCCCGATGAACAGTTCCAGGGCCCCGAGGCCATTGCCGACGTCATCTTTGGCTGGTCGACGCGCAAGTCGTGGGAATTCGCCACCGACGGCACCCCTGCGCGGAGCTACATGCCAATCTGGGTCTCGTACGGCCTGCCAATGGCCGTGCTAGACACTCTCATCAACGGCATCCACCCGCTCAAGGTCTACTACGGCCTGCGGCTGGGCTTTGGGCTCTTCTACTGGATCCTGGGCGACATGGCCATAGACCGCTTGGCCACCCCGGCAACCAAGCAAGAAAAAACCAAGGGCCTCTTCTTCGTGGCGACCTCGTACGTCACGTGGGTGTGGCAATCGCACACCTTCAGCAACAGCATCGAGACCGTGCTTGTGCTGTGGTGTCTGCTGCTCATGCATGAGCTCAAGGCTCACGCGCCAAAGAGCTCTGGCGCGACCAAACATTTTGACGCCGCGTTTCTTGGTGCTCTCTTGGCTTACGGCGTGTTCAACCGCGTCACCTTCCCGGTATGGGTCGCGATCCCTCTCCTGGATATGATCCCATTTTTCTGGCGCTACAAGCTCCCCGTGCTGAGCTTGCTCGGTGGCGCCCTCGCCACTGCCGGCCTCGGGATATACATTGACACACTCCAATTTGGGTCTGACGGTGGCTGGGTCATCACACCCCTCAACAACCTGCGTTACAACCTCAATGTCGAGAACCTGTCGCTTCATGGCATCCACAGCCGCTATCAGCATGTGCTATTCAACCTGCCTGCGCTCCTCGGCCCCGCGCTTCCGCTGCTCATCAGTCGCAAGTACATCAACACACTAGCGTTCAAGTCTGCTGTGGGCGGCATTGCAGCACTTTCGTTAGTGCGACACCAGGAGGCGCGTTTTCTGCTGCCGGCTGTGCCGCTACTGTGCGCTTGTTTCGATCTCACACGTTTGCCAGCTTGGCTCGTTCGCACGCTCATGATGCTATCATGCGTGTTCAATCTCGCGATGGGCGTGATAATGGGTGTTCTTCATCAGGGGGGTGTCGTGCCGGCCCAGAGCTTTGTCGCCACAGAGTTGGCAAATCAGTCTGCGAGCACCACTGTTGTATGGTGGAAAACCTACCCGCCTCCCGTGTGGCTCCTTGGTCAGGGTCATGTGGATGTGATCGCACCTGCAATGGTCGCCGACGACACAGCTCGTTTTGCGCCGCTGCAAGAGTTCCTAGATGCACGCAGTGAGGTTCACGGAAACACCACGGTGACTGTGGTCGACCTGGCGGGTGCGTCGAAGGAGACAACGGTGCGGACGCTTTCGCGGCTAAATGACACTAGGGCGGAAGACGAAAAGATAATGCTAGTTGCACCCAAGACCAACTTTGCGACTGTGGCAGAACTCAGGGACTGGCAAAAAGAGGGGGCCATGCGCCAGCTGTGGCATACACGATTCCACCTCGGTTTCGACGACCTTGGTGACTGGAAAACCTTCGCACCGGGCTTGGCGATCCACGAGCTATAATATTTATCGCATTAGTATTGTAAACTAGAATGCATCTTTACACCCCCTGGGCATTCTGAAGGGCTTCACGGAACTTTTCCAAGAAGATATCATTCTCCTGCGATGTACCAACAGTAACGCGGAGACCGCCCTCGCAGTTGGGCTCGCTGCCACGATAGCGCACCACCACACCTTTAGTCTGCGCCATCTGTTCATAGACTTGCTGGGCCACCTTGGACGACGGGGCGCCACCGGGCTTATCCAAGACTTGGAGGAGAAGAAAGTTTGCATCAAAACCCCCGATGAACTCGCCGACACCTGAGATCGTTTGCAGATCCGTCACCAGGCGCTCGCGTTGTTTTAGTACCTCCGCCGCGTGCTTCCGCATGACGGCCACTCCATCAGGTCCAAGGCAGCGCTCAGCAAGGAGCGCAGTTGGCGTGCTGATATTGTATGGAGCCTTCATATTGTTGAGCAGCTGCGCGACCTCCTCAGACGCGAATACGGCCCCTAGTCTGATACCTGCCATGCCGAAGCTCTTGCTAAGAGTTTGCATCACACAGAGGTTCGGATATTTTGTGACAAGAGGCGCAAAAGATGATCCTGGGGGTGCGAAATCAATATACGCCTCATCCACAACAACGACGCCGTTCCATTCCAGTTCAAGCAGTGCGACAACGTCAGCAGGATCTGTTAGGGCTGCTGTCGGGTTACCGGGACTGCACACGTATACGATTTTGACGGAGGGATCCCGTTGCAGCGCCTCCTTGATCCGCTGCACGTCGAGCTGGAATTTCCTCGAACCCTTCTTAGGGATGAGAGGAACCTTGACCACCTCCACATCATTTATCTGTGCAGACACAGAGTACATACCGTATGTGGGGGGGCATGTGAGCAGCTTGTCACGCGATGGAACGCAAAAGACCCGGATGAGGGCGTCAATGGCTTCGTCCGATCCGACACCAAGGAAGAGGTTCTTCCATGACAAGGGAGGGCTCTGGGACATTTCTGCAGTTCTCTCAGAGTTGCGAAGGCCGCAAAGAAGAGTCTTCAGGCGTTCCTGGTGCGGATCAGGGTACCGATGGAACTCAGCTTTTTCTTCCTCGGCAGTTGTGTCTGCCAGAGACGGGCCGAGGGCATTTTCGTTTGCGTCCAGCAGGATGCCCTCTTTGTAGTCGTCCCGGGCGCATCTATACGGCTTGAGGGAAAGGATATTTGGCCGCGCCAAGGTCTTCAAGTCGAATCCAGCCATTGTCGAGGATGGGTTGGGTGCGATGACTCTTGGACCAGCTTGATGTCCGTTTTAAACGACCTGCGGGCTCCTGCGTCCAGTCACGTGAATTTTCAGACATGCGGCTCATCCACTCCAGTCACGTGAATTTCACCGTGCGGCTCATTGGATTTGAGAGACACTCTCATCACCATGGGGGCCCGGCAATTCGAACTGACGGAAGGAGAACTCCCTGAAACGTCAACAGAGGTATGCCAGGCTGGCCACCATGCTCGATATATACGCCGAGTCTAACGCAGAATTTCGGGTTCAAGAGTGTCGGAGGCGATGATCCAACCTCACTTGTCGACGCGCCTTCTGCACTTCCCCACGGCGGACTCAAATGGTTTGCTGTGGCCAACAAACGGGACCTTTACGTCGCCTGCAATGGCGCCTCGGTTGTCACCGGCAAGCTGAGCGCGCTGCGTGCAGATGTCACCGCCAAGAAGAGTCACAAAGGAACACGGCTGGACCTCCCGTTCACCGTTCGGTTCCTCGCCTTCACGGCTGATGAAGCATCAGTGTTGGTGGCTCCGGTCGACAGCACGGAAATATACTCCATTGAGACTGCCGCTCTGGCGTCTACTGATGGGGACGGTCTTCCCAGACCACAAGCAACGCTGAGAGCGTCTGCGCCCCTCATGGACCTACAGCCAAACCCCACGCGGAGCATGGAGTTCGCGACGCTCGCAGAGGACGGCACACTCGAATGGCATGACATTGCCGCGCAGAAGACTGTTCGAATATGTGGTAGCGCTACGGCATTTGCATGGAGTCCGAAGGGCAAAACACTCGTGGCAGCAGAACAGGATTGCTCGTTGCGACCATACCGATGCGACGGGCAGCCGAACGGCGCTGCGATCCCCCCACCTCCGGATTTGTCCGACCTCAAGGAAATAGCCGAGGAAAATGAGGCAGAAGGCGAGCCCTATGTTGCTCATCTCAGCTGGCTTGAAATGCGCGAGTTTTTTGTGGTATACACTGCGCCTCCCATGCCGGAGCCAGCCTATGCTGCATTCATGGTGAAGCGTGCAAAAGGGGACGATGGCACAACAATCAGTTACGATCGTTTTCAAGAAGTGTGCCCGCCTTTTGGTGACGTAGGGCGGGACATATTCTGGTATGTCGAAGCTGCGAAGAACTGGACTTCCGAGACCCCATGCTTGATGGTAGCTGCAGCAACCCCTTCATCAGATATCTCTCTATTCAGCGACGTCCAGAGCTTTGCACCGTTGAACGATACGATGCGGGCGGCCTTGCCACTCGGAGAGGACGACACATCGCCCGTGGGCGCAGCACTGGACATTTCGAGCACGGAAAATGTTGACGCTCCTATGACAGGGCTCGATCTAGCACCGCCTCTGCCGATACTGTGGGTGCTCAACAATGAGGGAGATCTCAAGGGGTGGTATATTTTGGATCATGATGGTATCAAGTCTGGCGAGGCTAAGCTGGACAATCTAGCCAAAGCACCGCTTGACGCGGAGCCCAGAAAAGAATCTGTAAAGCCCATTGCAAAAGAGGTTACGAAAAAGACGGAGTCAGAAAAAAGTGCGAGCACATTCCAAAAAAAGGATGTCGAACTGTCCGGCTTTGGTAAACTCATACAACCAGACAGCAAGGGCACGTCTTCTAGTCAGCCTTCTAAGAATAACTCAGAGGCCTCGCTGACGGAGCAACGATCGGACAAACATGTGTTTGAGCAGTCATCCTCGAACAAATCTGTTTTTGGGCAGTCATCCTCGAACAAACCTGTGTTTGGGCAGTCATCATCGAACAAACCTGTGTTTGGGCAGTCATCATCGAACAAACCTGTGTTTGGGCAGTCATCATCGAACAAACCTGTGTTCGG
>JANJPH010000229.1:0-17076 GCA_030407195.1 [Candida] tunisiensis
AACGTGCCCTCTACTCTCATCCACCTCCGGTCCTGCCGCGAACTGCGTGTTGAAGACATGACTTGGCGTCTTTGGACTGTGATAAGCCGCTGGGATGGAGGATGTCGGCGCGGCGCGCCACGCCGCGGCCCTCGCACGCCCGGAGCGCCTTCCTGAGCCGTGCGCGCGGGTAGAGGGGTGCCATGGTTGTGTTGATAGGGGACGTCGTTACGACGCGGCGCGGGCGTAGCGATGCGGCGGATCTGGCGGTCGTAACGCTATGCGGGCCGGCCGTTGCCAAGGCGCATAGCGACAGCGACACGAGTGTGTCGTAGCGTGAATGCCGGCACGGACCGAGGCCGGAGCGGGCGAGGGCGCGACGGCGGGCCGGACGGTTGCCCGGGACGGGCTCTGGCGTCGCCGGCACGCAGGCCGTAGTGCTGGCTCCCGCGCCACGCTGTGGGACCCCAGCGGAGCAGCCATGCGCGGTTACGTAGCCGGCATCTCTCAGCCGTTCGGCTGGATCTCGCCAGGTTGGCCCGATCAGCCGGGCCAAGGCACCCAGCGGCGCGGACGGCTGAGACACGCCCGCTCAGTGTGGCTTCCCCAGTCTCGTATTCCGGCAACACACACCGTCGTCCGTCCGCCACCTGTGGGCCGTGCTGCGGTGACACCGTGCGGAGCTGCACACCTCGGGTGCAATATAAAGCACAACACGGGTCATCAAAACCCCTAGGCGGCCGCGAACGTCCAATTCCTACACGATGAAGCTGTTTCGGAGCAGGAAGAACGTCAGCCGGCGCGGCTTCGTCCCGGCCGACGAGGGCGAGGTCCAGCTCTGCATCACCATCGTCCAGGTGTGTACGGCAACCTCCAGCGTCCGATGCGGGGCACCCCCGGCAGCGGCCGCCCGTGGCGTCGGCAACTAACACAGGCCCGCGATCTGGCAGCAATGGACCGCAACGGCAAGAGCGACCCCTACTGCGTCGTGCTGGCCGGCAAGTTCCGCTTCACCACCCACGCCGTCCCGGCCACCCTCAACCCCGACTGGCACATCGATTTCCAGGTGCCGCTGAGCGCCCTCACCACAACCCGAGCAATAAAGATCGTGGTCTGGGACAAGGACCGCTTTGGCAAGGACTATCTCGGCGAGGTCAGCGTGCCACTGGTCGGCCTCTTCCCTAGCCAAAACTTTGACTTTGACCGCGCCAACCGCCAGTGGTATCCGCTGCGGTCCGAGAAACGCGGCAAGCACTACGTCAAGGGAGATCTGTGTCTCAATTTCTCCCTGACCGTGCCTCCCAAGCTCCAAGGCTCCCTCGACATCGCTGACATGTGGCACAACTTTACTATGTTCCTGCCAGAAGCCAATGATGTCTCGGATGAACCGCAGTTCGAGTCCGACGATGAGGAAGAGGAGGGGGAAATAGACAGAGAAGAGCTCCAGGAACTAGAGCGCCAAGTCAAAGGCTTTGAATCAGTGTATCCGGCTCCAGGCATGTCCACTGGCACAGAGCTCGATGACTCCTCGGACGACGTGTTTGAGGACGCCCGGGAGGACTGGTCACCAGTGTCGCAAACACCGCACCACCACCCTCACCACCGCCATCACCATCATCATCACCGCAGCCAGGGCGGCTCGAGTGAACATAGCGCCGTGGGGCCACCCATGTCAACCTCCGGCGCGGGGCTGGCTGTTGTGGACCGGAGAGGTACCAGCGAGAGCCTAGAGACTGAGGGTGATACAACAACAGACTACCCGACAGATGAACCATCAGACGTGGCAGGGGGACGAAGGACGAGACGAAAGAAAGTCAAGAAAGCGAAGAAGTCGAAGCGGCGTGGGAAGAAAGGAGAGGATCATTACGAGTTCGACGCCACCAGGTCGGTGATCGGAGTGGTATATTTTGAGATCGTCAAGGTGACGGACCTGCCGCCCCAACGGAACATGACCCGAACTGGCTTTGACATGGACCCGTTCGTTGTACTTTCGTTCGGCAAGCGAACATTCCGTACGCCACACAAGCGGCACACTCTCAACCCTGTGTTCAATGAAAAGCTCACTTTCCCCATTCTCAAACATGAGAAGACTTACTCCATCAGTTTGACAGTGATGGATCGAGATAGGCTTACTCTCAACGACTTCGTGGCGGACGCTAACCTTGAAGTCAAGACTATCCTTGATACTGCTCCAAGAGCCGACCCCGAGACCCTCCTCTATGATCTGAGCGGGTTCAAGCAAACTCCGTCGGCAACACCTACACCTCTGCAAAGCAATCGAGGAACTCCATATCAGAGCAATCTGACGTCTGCGATGGCATCTGCGACCAATCTCGGTTCCACTACGAATGGCCGTCCCAACCCCAGCGCAGGCAGCGGTGGCAATATTGGTGTTTCCCACCAGGCGTACTCGTCGGGATCAAATACTAACCAACCGCTGCTTTCCGTCAATGATGACGCACATGGGGCCAGCGCTTATGACAGCAGTTGTGAGACAATGGAGAGCGACAACCAGGAGGGCCGCAAAAGTCGTGGCTTTCTACACCGGTCTGGGAGCCAGAGTCGTGACCCCAGTCGCACCCGCACTCGTGCACTGAAGAGCATTGCTAATAAGATTGGCGGTCGTGGTTCCGGCAATGTGAATGGGACACAGCGATCTGCACTGGCCATAGAGCGCGACGCTGGCCATGCTGGGCGTCCTGCGTCGGTCCACCAGCGATCTAGCAGTGGAAACCCTCCTCCTCCATTGTTTTCGCTGAACCCGATGGGCTCCGTATCAAGCAGCAATCTGTTGGCAGAGGCGAGTAACGAATTTGGCGACTCGTGCAAGCGGATACGCAGTGGACCGCGAAGCCCTACCACTGGGAGACGCATGTCATACGTGAGAGAGGATGGTTACACCTCTGATGCTGGAGCAGATAGCCTCGAAGTGTATCGCACACGCTCTGGTGGGTCAGCTGACATTGAGCCACCACGCTTGGACTCCGTTGGTGGCTCAGGGCTGCAGCGTTCTGCGTCGTCAACATCTTTATCAAGGTCAGCTCCTGGGGGGAGCAGCTTCATAAATCTTGGCGGCGGGCGCCACAAGACGGGCTCTCAGAGGCGCAGAGGCGCTATCGCTGGCCTAGAACAAAGCCCCGAGAAATCGGAATCGGGGAATATGAAGACATTCGCGATTGACCTCAAATTAAAGGAAAATTCGCGGTATGAGGACACGCACAAACCGAAAATCTTTTTGCGTGCACAGTTTGTGCCTTATGCAGCACTACGGCAACAGTTCTGGCGTTCGCTCATCTCAGCTTACGATGCTGACGACACCAAGACCATCAACATCATCGAGCTCTCTACACTGCTCGACTCGTTGGGCTCTACGCTGTCCATGTCGACAGTCAAAGGATTCTGGGAGCGGTTCGGTAAGGATCCCCACGATGATGCTTTGACAGTTGATGAGGTGGTTATCTGTCTAGAGACTCAGATACTGAAAGACACATTGCGACAAAAGCATGATGCTTTGGAGGCCGTCACTGATATGCCGAACATGCCCGAGCTCCGCGTGCCAAACTTTAGTGGTGAAGACGTGCCCGATGCTTTTCGCAACGTACCAGGCGTTGGCGATACACTCTCACGTGCAACTGACAAATTGGGCGAGACAATTGGTGGCCTTCATATTGGTGGTCCTTCTGTGGCGGCTGACATCGATCAGTTGCCCCATGCTGCCAATGAGAAGCCCGGCGACATTGATTTGAGCCCTGCTCCGGCGAGAGCGACCATGCCCTCGGCTTCATCAGGAGACGGCAATGTCTCGCAGGCCGAGTCGGATGTGTCTCGTGCGTGGGATGAGGATCTTGGGCCTATCGAGGTGGATGACTTGGCTAGTGCGGTAGTCGAAGATGGTCTCATGTCTGAGGAAAAAGGAAAGGTCCAAGAATTGGTCGTTCGAATCAACACATGCCCCGTTTGTGGGCAGCCACGGTTGGGGAAGCGGGCTGAGTTAGACATCGTGACTCACCTTGCAACTTGCGCTTCGAACGACTGGTCAAAGGTAGACCGACTTATCATGAACCGGTATGTGACAGCTTCACAAGCCGGGAAACGATGGTATACAAAGATCATGTCCAAGGTGACTTACGGCAACTACAAGCTAGGCGCTAATTCGGCGAACATTCTGGTGCAAGACCGCGTTACTGGCTTGATCCAAGAAGAGAAGATGTCTGTGTATGTGCGATTGGGTATTCGCCTACTATACAAAGGGCTGAAGAGTCGTGAAATGGAGACCAGGCGAATCAAGTCTCTACTGCGCTCGCTCTCTATAAAGCAGGGCAAGAAGTACGATGATCCGGCATCTGCAAAAGGCATACGGCCGTTCATCCAGTTCTATCAGCTGGACATGAACGAAGTTCGCGACCCCATCGAGAGTTTCAAGACATTCAATCAGTTTTTCTACCGGAAACTCAAACCCAACGCGCGGGTCATCGAGGGCGCAAACGAGCCTCGCATCGCGGTTTCGGCAGCAGACTGCCGACTCACGGTGTGGCCAACAATAGAAAGGGCCACTGAAATTTGGGTGAAAGGGCGTGGCTTTTCCCTGAACCGCTTGTTCGGCGCAGCATATCCCAACCTGGTGGAGACGTTTATCGGCGGTAGCATGTGCATCTTCCGTCTCGCACCCCAGGACTACCACCGATTTCACATTCCAGTCGACGGCATACTCGGCAAGCCGAAGGAAATTACAGGCGAATACTACACTGTGAATCCCATGGCTATTCGATCGGCACTTGACGTTTATGGCGAGAACGTGCGGGTTCTTGTGCCTCTCGAGAGCGAGGAGTTCGGCACAGTTATGATAGTATGTGTCGGTGCCATGATGGTTGGGAGCACAGTTATAACTGCGAAAGAAGGTCAGCAGGTGAAGCGCATGGATGAACTGGGCTACTTCCAGTTTGGCGGAAGCACTATTCTTCTTTTCTTCCAGAAGGACAGTATTGTTTTGGACGAAGACCTGGTTAACAACTCCGCCGAGGCACTCGAGACGCTCGTTCGAGTAGGCATGTCCATAGGACATCGACCAGAAATCGCCGAGTTCGAACGTGGCGCTCCCGAGGATCAAGCGAAGGCGAAGGAAATTGCTAAACGGCTTATTTAATTTAATTTGTTTAGTTTATTCGCGTTAATTCCCTGTTTTATCGCCTAGTGCGGCTCATGCAACGCGTCGACCGCGACACACGAAACGGCGATGAGCGGAAGTAAAGAGGGTGCTGTAGACGACCTAAGGAGGCCACCAGAGGACGCGCCACCGCCGCCGCTGGACCGGCTGACTGCGTCTTCCACTGAAGTGGTGCACAATGCAGATCTCGCTCTGGCAAACAAGAACAGGACCTACGGTCAGCAGTATGCCAGCATATACTACATGCGCCTCTCGCTCCTCAAGCCACGGATAGATGCCGCGGCAGAGCGGGCATGGGGTGGCATGCGCGTCGGTGACGTCCCTGTCAAACACGTCAACAAGGTCCTTAATGTTCGGCAAGCGGAGCTGTGCTGGATCACCGGCACAATCTTCAAAGACATGGCGTACAAACCCAGTATCCTCGAAGAAGTGGGCCGGTCATACTACGGCGCGCCACCGGTGAAGCATGCACGCTACACGGACCCTGAGACCGACGTAATTCAGCTAGAGGATGAGTCAGGTCGAGTGAACCTCGTCGGTCAGAAAGTACGTGCAGAGCTCCTCGTTACGGGCGCGATGATCGCAGTTCTTGGCTCTGAGACGGCCGCAGGCGACTTCGAGGTCATTGATCTCAAGTTCCCAGAATTTCGGCCACAGACGTCACTTAAAGCTCCAGATTCGATGGATTTAGATGCCCCCAAACAGAAAGCCTATGTGGCACTTGTGTCGGGTTTGAGCTTCAGCCGCGAAAATGGCGAAAATCTGATGCAAACACAGCTCCTGTGTGAGTTTCTGTGTGGCGAGCTTGGAGGTAGTGACGATCGCAGCTTGGCCTCAAGAGTCGTCAGAGCTATCGTGGCAGGTAACAGCGTGGATGATACACCCATTGATGATGCAGAAACGCTCGAGAAGCGTCAAAAGGAACGGACTGAGGCTCGCAAGACAGGACAGTCTGCTCGCGTTGCTTCCTACAGAAATGAAACCGAATACAACCCAAAACCGATGCAGGATTTTGACGATTTTATCGCATCTGTTGCAGTCTCTATTCCGATCGAAGTTATGCCAGGAGCTAACGATCCAACCAACGTTTCTCTCCCACAGCTCCCTATCCATGCGGCGATGTTCCCTCGAGCCCGACACTATGCGGACGCTACGTTTAGCTCCGTGACAAACCCACACTGGTGGTCGCTCGACGGAGTCACATTCCTTGGCACCGGTGGTCAAAATATTGACGACATTGCTCGGTATACGGAGTCGAATGACCGGTTAGGTATGATGGAGAGTACGCTTAGGTGGCAGCATATCGCACCCACCGCGCCCGACACTCTCTACTGCTATCCTTTCCGGGATTCTGACCCTTTCATAATACCAGAATCGCCACACGTTTACTTTGTTGGAAACCAGCCCCAATTCGAAACGCGACTCTGCCAAGGGATGGATGCCGAGGACAAGCCTATTACCGTTCGCCTCATCACTGTGCCAAAATTCGCCGAGACGGGCCAGGTGGTCCTCGTGGATCTTGAGACACTGGAAGCAGAACTTGTACAAATTGCAGCTGTCTAGATGAAAATGTATGTACATGGGGGATTATTTACAATTTGATGAAGGTCGCAGGGTGATCGCCAGGGCGAGTAGCAGCAGCACCGTAATCGGGATCTGCCCCAAATTTTGCGTAGGCTATGGTTCTTCGGTCGGGCGACACGTCTATGCGGTCGAGCACCTTGGCAGCCAGGCGGGGAACAAACGGCTGGAGAATTATGGATGCAACACGAACAGTCTCTGCTGCGTCTCGCACAACAAAGTCCTGTGCCTCTGGTCGATCTTTCAAAGTCCATGGCTCCGCGTTTGCAAAGATCTTGTTTGCGTGCCCCACTGCGTCCCAGATTAGCGGCAAAACATGTCTGACCTGCCGAGCATCCATGGCTGCACAGGCTTGGTTGCAAAGACCATCAAGCTTGTCCCTGAGCTCGTTGTGGTCGCGCTGTTGCGAGTCGTCAATTTGGTTGAGGTCATAGTCGCGTGTCACTGCTCGATGGAGATTGAAATGCTTCGAGCAAATACGGATAACAAGGTTGGAGTATTTTTTTGCAATAATGCCGTTGTGGTACTGGATCAATGCTTCGCCAGTGTAATCAGAATCTGTGGTCAGGGGGCCCTCGCTCGCCAGGTATGCTCGAACCGCATCTGTGCCGCACACCTTCACTGTTTCAAATGGGTCGACGACATTGCCGACCGACTTTGACATTTTAGAGCCACTAAACGTCCAATGTCCGTGGACGATGAATTGCTGCGGCAAAGGGAGTCCAGCTGCCATGAGGAATGCTGGCCAGTATACACAATGGAATCGAAGGATATCTTTTCCGATAACTTGTATATCTGCTGGCCAGGCCCAGCCATTTGCCACTTCGCCCGCTTCCGGCCACCCAGTCACAGTGAGGTAGTTAGTGAGCGCGTCCAGCCACACGTACATGGTTTGGGTTTCGTCGCCAGGTACTGGTATACCCCATGTGAATCGGGAACGAGGACGCGAAATGCTGAGGTCGTCCAAGCTTTGGATGGACGCGACAACTTCATCACGTTGTGTTGCTGGCAGAATCCAATTCGGATTCGCGTCAATGTGCTCCAGAAGAGCATTCCTGAACTTGGAAAGAGCAAAGAAATAGTTCTCCTCCACACTCCATTCGACAAGTTTGCCACTCTCCTTATGCGTGGCACTGCTCCCGGTCTGAACAACCTGAGACTCGGGGTAGAAGGTCTCATCTGAGACGCAGTACCAACCTGCATGCTCACCCTTGTATATGTAACCCTTTTCTTGGAGAAGCTGCCAGAGATGTTGGGCGGCTCGAACGTGGTCGGTGTCGGTGGTTCTTATGAAACGGTCATAATCGATATCAGCTTGAGCTGCGAGCTGTTTAAAGAGGTCAGCAGCCTCAGCCACAAACTCCTCGGGGCGACGCCCTGCGTTCTGGGCGGCAGCCTGAATTTTCATACCGTGCTCGTCAGTACCAGTCGCAAAGAGGGTCTGCCGACCGGTGAAGCGCATCCATCGCGCAAGGATATCAGTCAGTGTCATGGTGTACAGGTGGCCTACGTGAGGCGCGGCATTCACATAGAAGATGGGCGTCGTGACGTAGAAGGGTTTGGCAGAGTTCTCGGGAGGCTTTTGCCTTGTCAACGGGCCATTGACGCGGTTCCTTTGGACCGTGGTGAACCTGCATCGCAGCGCAATGTCCGCCCACCGCAGCAAGCGGGGCCTTGTCGTACATGGAGCCAGCATCCCTCGTCTCAGATGGCGTCTCGTCGACGACGTCGTCTGCCGCAGGTCGTGAGCCTCAGAGACATAGTCACGTGACAGGACTGTTTAATTAGTGAAATTGTCTCTTCCGTTCTCAATCGCCTTCCCACTTCAAATAGAGAAATTTAGGATGTCCGCGAGGGTATGAGCAGCTGGTATAATGATTCATTAATTCGGTCTGATAGTCCTTGTAGCGGTTCGGTGCGTTTTGTTCCTGCGATTCTCTCCCCATTACAATTCAATGTTTCATTAATCTCTAAACCCAGGAATGAACAATAGGATCAACTCAATGGCTGAATTCACTGTCATTTGGTGAAACATCAGGCTTGCCACAGCGGTCAGTAAGGATTTGCGGCAACCTTCTCTTCCGCCTTGGTCGTCAACGGAAGGACAATCAGTCTTATGATGTCGATATCATCCGCAACAATTTTAGTACGCGGTTTATCACGACGGCGATTTCTCTGACACACAAGCATGTTGTCGTCGCCACACACGAGTGCACGGCCTCCAGATTCGTCTACCATTACCACGAGCGACGAGCACTAAACCGCAAGATCAACGGTCATAATTTATTTTCATTACGGCGGTACTGCGCTGTGTCCACCTCTTTGGGAAGCCAAGGGAGCGCCATGGCCACTTCATAAGGTGACCTCGCCTATTGCCATCTAGCTTTTAATCACTGTCTTGTCAGCGAATATCGACATGATGGAGAACACACTATAAAAGAGCGTAAGTGGATAAGCCACCAGAGCCCTCATCTCTGTCAACTGGAGCACTGAAACGAAAATTGCAGAGCTCGAGTGCGTGCACCACACAATTGCTATGGCGCTCAACGAGTAGCCGAGCGCGTTGTCTATGCTCATCGCGGAACCCAGTGCAGCCACCGCGACAAGAGGCAGAAGACAGTATCCCAGCACTGACGCGGTCCTGGTCAGGTCTATGCTCACTGTTGACATCAAGTTGAGGATCAAGTATTGGGATAGCGTACCCACAAGCGCCACACCGTAGATGTATCCGAAATGCACCTTGCCGGACAACAGCAGAAAGGTACCGAATAGGAGACAGAAGAGAACAGGTCCAGCTAGATCGGAGTCATCCATAATGTGTGGCTCTGGCCGGCTCAGAGGATTGAGCACAGTCAAAGTCTTTCCTTTTATGTGTCCGAAGTTGATGCCAATCTCCTCCAGCAATGGTGGCTCCCCAGGGTAGCCTGAGGTGCCAAACGCGGCCAGGATTCCTTGTGATAGCCGTTCTCCGCCCGTGGAATATCCGTAAGACGCTGAGGAGTCGCCACCCGCCATGGTCCCAGACACCCCAGACGCGGCTCCTCCATCGCCGTAGCCGCCGAATTGGCCGTAGCTTGACGGGAAGAACTGCAGGCCCTCCTGGGCCGGTTGCTGGCCGTACGGCTGCGCGTAGAACGACATTTCTGCCCTCGTCGCTTGTGGTTGATGTCGTTGACGTTGCACTCTGCAAAATGCCGACTCACGTGACATACGCGACGCGTGGGCCGGAGAGCAACGAGAATGGCAGATCCCCGGCCCTACACTGACCTCCATCGGGGACTCGCACAGCTCTTTCTCGCACGCAGGACGCTGACCGAGGCCCAGCTGAGCAACTATGTGAAGGAACAGAGCGGCGTTGCGCCAGGCGACGACGGCACCCCGGTCGTGCAGGACGTCGTCGACTTCATGAACAAGCACCTGTCCGACATTGACATGAGAATCCGGCGATGGCGGTCCCAAATGGACCGCGACGACGTCAGCTACACGCTCGTCAACCAAGCCGATGACAGCATAGCAAAGGCTGCAACGCCTTTCAAGCCGGAGCAAATCGCCGTCATTAGACATACCCTAGCGGGCGCATTCGAAGAAGAACAGTTCATTTTCTCCCTCCAGGAAGCCCATTCATGGCATAGAGGGCGTGCGGAGGGCGCACTACCAAAGTCGGACGTTGAGTCTGTGCTCGCAGAACTGGCTGACCGTGGATGGCTGACTATTGTTGTCAATGACAGCCACCGAAACCTGCAATATACATTCAGCCAGGCGATGCTGGTGGAGCTCGGTTCGTGGCTGGACGCAGAGCTGGAAGACGCTGTGCGTAAGTGTGCCGGTTGTCGAGAAATCTTCACCAGGGGAATCAAGTGTCCCACAGACAACTGCGTGTTACGCCTGCATGGGTCGTGTCGTCAGGACTATTTTCGAGCTCAAGGGAGCTCTACCTGCCCTCACTGCGGTACCGACCTTGATCAAAACTTTGTGGAGGTCTAGTCATATTTATTGTATCCTTCGACGAGTCCCTAACCTATCCCAGGATATTGCCCAGTGCCATTTTCCTTTCTGCACCGTCCTGTCCTTGTGGTGGAGTCTTTCGGTCCTGCTGCGGGGGGACGGCGCCCTCGGCTTGAGATGAGACCGGAGGCAAGGCTGTCGGTCTGTCGCCCTGTCCGTGCACACCCTCGACGGGAACACTTGCGGCATTAAGGGTCCCTGAAGGCGTTACACTTGGCTGATTGGCAGGGCTATAGGCGACGGGAAAGCTTGGACCGCCAGCAAGCGCAGGACCATTCGCCATACCACTATCGGTCCATGGCCCTGTTCGCGAAGTCGATGGCTGTGGTAATTGTTGATTGTTCATGGGAAGTGAAGTCTTGCCGAGGACCTGTACTTGTGACGGCACTGATGCCAACGGTGCTGTTTGAGCCGCAGGCAGCTGACCTGGCATTGGCGCGGTGGTGGAGCGGCGTGCCGCCATGTCGGCGTTCGACTCTAGTGGCTGCGATCCTTCACGACTGAGCGGTGTTCCGCGTTGCTCCAGCATTAGATGCTTTTGGCTCCGTTTCAGCTCCTCTTCGCGAACCTTTTCACGCTTTTCTTCCTCGGCGTCCACCAGCTCATAAACTACCTCGTCCACCATGTCGTACACTATATCCTCCGCAATTGCCTCGGCATACCGCTCAGCTAACGGATGTACTCTGGGCTTCAGTTCGCCTGTCGAGAGCCGGTCGGACGCAGAAGTTTGGCCATGCTGAACGAGGCAATCGCAGGGGAAATGATCAAAGTTGGGGCCAAAGTTGAACTCCGCAGCACCACCGCGGAAGCATGAAATGGTTGGGAAATATCCAAGCCCTCCGTCATCGTAATCTCGACTGCCGAACTGCGGAAGGAACTTTGAATTTGGCGGACTGAAGTCGAAAAGGTCGGCAAATGCCATTCCTTGTGGCTTGCCATTCTTGTAAATGCTGACAAAACTCCCTGGTATTACGGGTACGGCCTCGCGCGATACTCGGCCGTTCTGCTTGTTGTGCTTATCAATCCACGGTGTTTTACCGCCCACGACTGTGCCAACAGCGGATGTTGCTGGGCCGCCTAGGTCGAGAAGGCTCTCCATGGTTTTGCTGGGCACATACTCTGGTGACTCGAAATATAGCTGACCTTTGTAACGAATGGGTATACGATCGCGTAGAACAAATTCATGTGGCTTCTCGGCGCTAGGCTTTGACGCTGGCTCTCGCGACTCTGGGAGGTAGACGTGAAATCCGAGGACATCTCTTGTGGTGAAGCCTTCAGCCATGAAGTCCACAGGTCTTGACAGATGGACTCGTTGCCCCGTGACATCACGCAAACCGTAGCCGTAGGCGTCGCACCCAACCGGACCCTCTATTGATGCCTCGCGCCGCGTGATACCAGCCCGTACGTGACTTCCAGACCCATCATTGCCGCGTATGATACGTATCTCAAAATACCAATGCTTGGGCCCACGCGGTATGCCTACGTTTGCACGGGCCGAGCGATACCCGCGAAGAGTCGACATGCCGAGCCCGTTCGGGGTGATGCCGGTGAAGCTGGAGCGATCCGAGTATGCGATCCGAGGTCCAAATGGTGGCAGCTCCACGGCGCTATAGAGCAAGCTTGGGAGCGCCGGATTGGCGATACACGGGATGTATCGAAACCCGCGCTTGTTCATAGGGTGATCGTAGGTCGAGTAGTACGAGGTAGCAGGATTACCGGGATCAGGCGTGCTGCGCGCCGTGTCGTCGCCACCGGGCGTCGCTCCAACGCCATGCTCGTCCTGCGTGGGCTCCTCCTCGTGGTAGGACAAGACCCGCATGTGGGGCTTGCGAGGGTTGACGGACAGATCAGCCTGCTGAATTGGCGGCGGTTTGATGCGAAACAGAGGCTGAGGCGCCTCTGGCGAGCTTTTCTCGGCCGTTTCGCGCTTCTTGGCCGGCTCGCGCCGCCGCCGCTTGGCCTGGGGCTCCTCGTCCATGGCGGTTTGTCGTGAGCGGGCACACGTCGTCGCGGCTCACGTGACCGGGTGATAGTGGGGGTGCGAGTAAATTTTGGAATCTTGGGGAGTCATGTGAGCCAGCCTGCGTCTCACGTGACCGCGGAGTCAATTCGAGAATCGGGTTTATTTTCCGCATCATTTATCCGGATCGTCGCAGCGTCGAGCCCGCATGACGTCAGGCTAATAGCAGGAGGGGAAAGGCCGAGAGGACGCAAACCCAACAAACTCATCCAACGGACCGTAACGACTCCAATTGGAGGCGAAGAATGCAAGTGAACGTGGACAGCACGTTTGACACGACCGGAATTGACGTCCAGGGGACGTCGTTCTGGTCGCTCATTACCGACTCGCGAGAGAAATATGACTACACCGTCCAGTTCTACAAGGACATTGGGTTTCGACCCCTTCGGGAATACAAGTTTGACTCCCACCACAAACAGGTCGCTGACGCGGGCCTTGCCCTCGACTCGGTGCGTGAGTCGTGGCTAGGCTCGTACGGGACGCCTGGGTTCACCATAAAAATCAGGCTCTCCGAGAACGAGAAAATCGTCATGAAAGAATACGCACAGGCGATGCACCTGTGTCTCGAGGCAGACATGGACCTTCTGCGTCGCAAGCTGTGGGGCTACGGTCGCGAGATCCGTGTGGAGCAGCGCGAGGAAGACCTGTTCATCAAGGATCCCCTCGGGAACGGCATTCTTTTCACGCCAACCAAGCGTCCCACGGGCCCTCGTTCTCCTCACAACGAGGACAGCCTGGAGGCGACGTCCGCTCGCACTGCTAAGCTCCCCATTCCGGCTGCGGACCTGGACTCTGACGTCGGCGGAGCCGCTACAACCGATCCGAATACACCCAATGTCGGCGGGTCAGCAGGCCCTGGGACTCCTCGCGAAATGCCGACCATTGAGTCTGTCATTGAGAGCCGCTTCAAGTCGGTGGGCCGCTCTCCGTCGGACCATCCGCGCCACAGCGGCCAGCGCCGCCTCCAGCGGTCCATGTCAATCACGGAGCATCTAGTGCGCCGCGATTCGGCGAAAGAACATCCAGCACCGGCTGCACCGGATACCTACGGCGAGTCCACGAAACGACGCCGCAAAAAGATTGCCGTCATGACCTCAGGAGGTGATTCGCCCGGCATGAGTGCGGCAGTGCGAGCAGTGGTGCGAGCATCTCTGTTCAAGGGCTGCGAGGCTTGGGCCGTCTACGATGGGTACCAGGGACTGGTCAACGGCGGCAAGAGCATGCGTCAGATGCAGTGGGAGGATGTGCGAGGATGGCTCTCGGAGGGCGGCACGGCCATTGGCACGGCCCGATGCAAGGAGTTCCGAGAGCGCGAGGGTCGCCTCAAGGCGGCCAAGAACATGGTGGAGAGCGGCATCGACGCTCTCGTGGTTATCGGCGGCGACGGCTCTCTCACTGGTGCGGACATGTTTCGCGAGGAGTGGCCCTCGCTGATCAAGGAACTGGTTGAGACTGACCAGGTCAGCGAGGAGCAGGTCAAGGGCCACGAGCACCTGATGATTGTGGGTCTCGTGGGGTCCATTGATAACGACATGGCTATGACCGACACCACCATCGGCGCTTACTCGTCGCTGGATCGTATCTGCGAGATGGTAGACTACTTGGATTCCACCGCAATGAGCCATTCGCGGGCGTTTGTCGTCGAGGTGATGGGCCGCCATTGTGGATGGCTCGCGCTGATGGCTGGTATCGCGTGCGGGGCAGACTACATTTTCATTCCCGAGAACCCGGCCGACGAGGCGACCTGGCGAAAGGACTTGGTAGCAGTGTGTGGGCGCCACCGTGAGGCCGGAAAGCGCAAGACTCTTGTTATTGTCGCCGAGGGCGCGATTGACTCGAACCTCCAGCACATTTCCGCTGACAGCATCAAGGAGGTGCTAGTTGACGAGCTGGGGCTGGATACACGTGTGACAACCCTTGGACATTTGCAGCGCGGTGGCCAGGCCGTGGCGATAGACCGTCTCCTTGCGACCGTGCAGGGCGTGGAGGCAGTGAACGCGGTGCTGACGTCGACGCCAGACACGCCGTCGCCCATGATTGGCGTCAAGGAGAACAACCTGTGTCGCGTGCCACTTATGGACGCGGTGCGCGTCACGAAGGAGACGGCCAAGATGATTGAGGAGAAGCGGTTTGAGGAGGCGATGAAGATGCGGGACCCGGAGTTTTGCGACCACTACCGGAGCTTTGAGGCGCTGTCGAAGGGCGACGTTATCACGCCGGAGGTGGCGGAGGAGCATCGCAAGAGCGGCAAGGGCCACCTGCGTCTGGCGGTGATCAACGTGGGAGCGCCGGCGGGGGGTATGAACACGGCGACGCGGGCGGTTGTGCTGTACGCGTTGAGCAAGGGACACAAGGTGTACGGTATACACAATGGGTTCACGGGCCTTGTGAGGCACGATTCGGTGCGGGAACTGCACTGGCGGGATGTGGACGGGTGGGAGCTTCGTGGCGGGTCTGAGATTGGCACGAACCGCAGCACGCCGGACGTGGACATTGGGCAGGTGGCGTACTACTTTCAGAAGCACCGGTTCGACGGGCTTGTGGTGATTGGAGGCTACGAGGCGTTCCAGAGCGTGTATCAGCTGGCGGAGGCACGGGAGCAGTATCCGTGCTTCCGAATCCCCATTACCTGCTTGCCGTCGACGGTGTCGAACAATGTGCCAGGGACTGAGTACTCTGTGGGGTCGGACACGTGTCTCAACACGCTGCTCAACTACTGCGACGTGATCAAGCAGAGCGCGAGCTCGACGCGGCGGCGGGTGTTTGTGGTGGAGGTGCAGGGAGGCAACTCTGGGTATGTGGCGGCGTACGCTGGGCTCATCACGGGGGCGCTGGCAGTGTACACGCCTGAGAACGGGATCAATCTCGGGATGCTCCAGGAGGACGTGCAGCTGTTGGCGTCGAATTTCGCCAACGACCAGGGCGAGAATCGCAGTGGCAAGATATTTATCCGCAATGAGAAGAGCTCGGAGGTGTTTGGGACGCGGATGATCTCGGACATCATCAATGAGAGCGGCAAGGGGCGGTATGACGCGCGGGCGGCGATTCCGGGCCACCTGCAGCAGGGGCGGGAGCCGTCGTCGATTGACCGGGTGCGGGCGACACGGCTTGCGATCAAGTGCTGCGAGTACGTTGAGCGGCACGCTCGCGACAACCGGGAGATTGTGACGTCGCTGTCGACGTCGTCGCTTGGGGTGGCGGGCCAGATTGACCGGTGGGGACGGGCAGTAGTGGTGGGCATTGAGGGGTCGAATCTGGTGTACAACCCTGTGCGCAAGCTGTGGTTGCACGACACGGAGCACGGCAAGCGGCGACCCAAGCGTGTGCACTGGCAGCGGTTGCTGGAGGTGGGCGACATGCTGTCTGGGCGGCTGCTGTTGCGGGGGGAGGTTGGGGGGTAGCCCGATAGTGTAGTACAGTAGCGAATACAGTGAGCCAGCGAGTGATACAGTGAGCGTCAGCGAGTGATACAGTGAGTAGCGACAGCGGACGGCGACAGCGAGTAGTGGCGTGTATCGGTCGTGGCTGTAGAGGGTAGAGGCGTTGCCACGAGTAGTGCTAAGCCGCCGGCAGTGGCGAATACATCAGTACACCAGCCACACAGCCACAGAGACGTAGGGGGTAGTACAGCGATAGTGTGGATGCACGGCCGTCCTTGTTACGACACCAGTGACACACCAGCCACCGCCACACCGCCACAGCGACGTAGTGGATCGCCGTAGCGATCAGCGAGTGGGACCAGCCACCGAGCGCAGTAGTGACGTAGTGGCGTAGTGACAGTAGTGGCAGTAGTGGCAGTAGTGGCAGTAGTGGCAGTAGTGGCAGAAACCAGCAGCGACAGAAAGGCAGCGACGCCCGCAACGCAGCGAGCTGAGACGAGTCACAGGAGTGGGCGCGCCACCGTCACCGACAGTGTGGTGCGCGAGCCGTAGACAGCGAATACCCGGCCACCCCAGTACGGCCCGGCAGTAGCGAGCAGACCCGCTACCCCCCGCCTGCTGCCACAGGAGCACACCAGCCCGCTACTGCACCATAGTGAACACAGCAGCCCGCTACTGCACCGCAGAACACACTAGGCAGGTGGCCACCACGGCTACCACGCCGGCTACGACGGCTGCCACCACCACGGCTACCCCTGCCCAATCCCCCTGCGCAGACGCGCGCCAAGCAACGGTCGTGCATGCGCGTGAGACAGGGATGGGCATGTGGCGACAGGCGGGCAGGCGGGCGGCGGACAGGCCGGACAGGCCGGACAGGCCGGACAGGGGCCCATGTGGCGGAGACATGTCTGGGACGGGCGGCCGGCGGCCGGCGGCGTGGCCGGCGG